>LGRX02008761.1:0-28539 GCA_001247695.2 Cymbomonas tetramitiformis
TGGTCCCCGGGTCCTATGCTCCTTGCGTGCACGCTTTGCACCTATCTACCGTACGCGCACCCTCGCGCATTCCTCCCCACCCACCACTCGCAGCGCCGCTGCTCACCCTTTGGCCGCTGATTCGCAACCGCAGATGAAGCAGCATAGGGCATGGCGCCGGGGAGAGCGCCGCACGCGCCACGCGCCTGATTCGGCGCGGAGCGGAGCAGCCTCCCCGCACCCTTGGTCCCTGGGTCCTATGGTCCTTGCGGGCACGCTTTGCACCTATCTACCGTACGCGCACCCTCCGCCATCCCTCCCCACCCACCACTCGCAGCGCCGCTGCTCACTCTTTGGCCGCTGATTCGCAACCGCAGATGAAGCAGCATAAGGCACGGCGCCGGGGAGAGCGCCGCACGCGCCACGCGCCTGATTCGGCGCGGAGCGGAGCAGCCTCCCCGCACCCTTGGTCCCTGGGTCCTATGCTCCTTGCGTGCACGCTTTGCACCTATCTACCGTACGCGCACCCTCGCGCATTCCTCCCCACCCACCACTCGCAGCGCCGCTGCTCACCCTTTGGCCGCTGATTCGCAACCGCAGATGGAGCAGCATAAGGCACAGCGCCGGGGAGAGCGCCACACGCGCCACGCGCCTGATTCGGCGCGGAGCGGAGCAGCCTCCCCGCACCCTTTGTCCCTGGGTCCTCTGGTCCTTGCGTGCACCCTATGCACCTTTCTACAAAGATATAAACAAAGTTATATACGGCAAGATATGCAATATCAATAATCGCAGATTTTTTGATGTTGAAATAGGTAGTAAATAGTGTGCTGAAGGTGATCAGTTGCTAATAAACAAGTTATTCCAACATCTGATACATGTCTGAGTTAATGAAAATCTTCCCCTGCCTACATGCTTTACACACTACCTTTTCCTCATGACCCCCACAGTTCTCACACAAAAACACACCACACTCGCAGAACATATTTGTGGAACAGTTGTGGCAGTATGGATATTCTTCACAAAGATAACATCCATACACCAGCACATCAAACAGAAAGATCTTGCAAAGTCTACAGTGAAACTGTGCATCCTCCTCTTCACTGGAATCTTCTAATTCCTGGGGGAAAAAAACAATATGCATTAATTAGGCACCAAAATATCTATCGCGAAATAAATATTCTGCTGGAAATTTAAGAAACACGCAAAATCTACTCGGGTGACAGGCGCGTGCCCGGGGAGCTGTCCCCACATATTGAACATCAAAACCTTCCATCACCGGGCGCCTTCCCACCATGCACACCATCATGCAGCCTCCGCGCACCCTTTGCCCCTGGGTCATATGGTCCTTTCATGCACGCTATGCACCTTTCTACAGTACGCGCACCCTCGCCCATCCCTCCCCACCCACGACTCGCAACGCCGCTGCTCAACCTTTGGCCGCTGATTCGCAACCGCAGATGAAGCAGCATAAGGCACGGCGCCGGGGAGAGCGCCGCACGCGCCACGCGCCTGATTCGGCGCGGAGCGGAGCAGCCTCCCCACACCCTTGGTCCCTGGGTCCTATGGTCCTTGCGGGCACGCTTTGCACCTATCTACCGTACGCGCACCCTCCGCCATCCCTCCCCACCCACCACTCGCAGCGCTGCTGCTCACTCTTTGGCTGCTGATTCGCAACCGCAGATGAAGCAGCATAAGGCACGGCGCCGGGGAGAGCGCCGCACGCGCCACGCGCCTGATTCGGCGCGGAGCGGAGCAGCCTCCCCGCACCCTTGGTCCCTGGGTCCTATGCTCCTTGCGTGCACGCTTTGCACCTATCTACCGTACGCGCACCCTCCGCCATCCCTGCTCACGGCCTGCTCACTAAACTGGCCGGTAGTTGCCGCTGCTAGCGACCATATGAAACACTTGCCATCGCCGGGGACTATTACAAGCAGCCATGTGCGTAGAGAGCAGGGAGAGCGGCCCTACAAAAACACGCGAACGGACACTGTCACAGGGGCATACACTCGATGGCTGTGGAAGCATGCGCAGCTCGGGACCGACATCGCCAGGTATCCATGGCCCTGTCGATGGCCCGGGGAGAGCCATTCTTTGGCCGCTGCTCACCCTTTGGCCGCTGATTCGCAACCGCAGATGACGCAGCATAAGGCACAGCGCCGGGGAGAGTGCCGCACGCGCCACGCGCCTGATTCGGCGCAGAGCGGAGCAGCCTCCCCGCACCCTTTGTCCCTGGGTCCTATGGTCCTTGAGTGCACACTATGCACCTATCTACCGTACACACACCCTCGCGCATCCCTCCCCACCCACGACCTGCAGCGCCGCTGCTCACCCATTGGCCGCTGATTCGCAACCGCAGATGAAGCAGGATAAGGCACGGCGCCGGGGAGAGTGCCGCACGCGCCACGCGCCTGATTCGGCGCGGAGCGGAGCAGCCTCCCCGCACGCTTTGTCCCTGGGTCCTATGGTCCTTGCGAGCACACTATGCACCTATCTACCGTACGCGCACCCTCGCGCATCCCTCCCCACCCACGACCTGCAGCGCCGCTGCTCACCCTATGGCCGCTGATTCGCAACCGCAGATGAAGCAGGATAAGGCACAGCGCCGGGGAGAGCGCCGCACGCGCCACGCGCCTGATTCGGCGCGGAGCGGAGCAGCCTCCCCGCACCCTTTGTCCCTGGGTCCTATGGTCCTTGCGTGCAGACTATGCACCTATCTACCGTACGCGCACCCTCGCGCATCCCTCCCCACCCACGACCTGCAGCGCCGCTGCTCACCCTTTGGCCGCTGATTCGCAACCGCAGATGAAGCAGGATAAGGCACAGCGCCGGGGAGCGCGCGGCACGCGCCACGCGCCTGATTCGGCGCGGAGCGGAGCAGCCTCCCCGCACCCTTTGTCCCTGGGTCCTATGGTCCTTGCGAGCACACTATGCACCTATCTACCGTACGCGCACCCTCGCGCATCCCTCCCCGCCCACGACCTGCAGCGCCGCTGCTCACCCTTTGGCCGCTGATTCGCAACCGCAGATGAAGCAGGATAAGGCACAGCGCCGGGGAGAGCGCCGCACGCGCCACGCGCCTGATTCGGCGCGGAGCGGAGCAGCCTCCCCGCACCCTTTGTCCCTGGGTCCTATGTTCCTTGCGTGCACCCTATGCACCTTTCTACAAAGAAATACACAAAGATATATGCCGGGGAAAAAAAACAATCCCACCCATGACTCGCTGTCCACCCCTTGGCCGCTGATTCGCAACCGCAGATGAACAGTCGCCCGACAAGCTGCTGACCAGGCACCCGCGGAGTGGCGGCTGCGTTCACTAGATGAAGGGCGGGCGGGCGGGATCCCGTACGGGAAGGGAGGGGAAGGAAAAGTTCACGGTCTTACCGGGTTTTCCTCGACCACTCCTCCAGCGACCGGGGGGAGGCCGCCTCCCTGCACGGTTGCAGCTTCGGAGGCCTGCGCACCAGTTCACGAAAGCATGTTTGAATCCACTGCGGAAACCATGGGATATTCCCACAGCAGTGGCATCCCACAGCGTGCATGCCGGAAAACAGGGGAGTCCGCATACCTGAATGAATACGCACAGCCGGTGACTTTTCCTAAGCACGTGATTCCGCACCAGGGCGCAGTCACCGGCTGTGTGTATCCACATATTCGCTGACCACCTATTTACGCAGAAACTTTCAGGAGCCGTCCGCTCTTTCAGTCGAACAGCGGTTAACTAATTAAGCCACGAACCTATCCAACATGCACATCCACAAGAGACAAGCATGGGGCACGTAACCTTTGGAGCGAGTGCGGCCTGGCCTGCATACCTGAATGAATACGCACAGCCGGTGACTTTTCCTAAGCACGTGATTCCGCACCAGGGCGCAGTCACCGGCTGTGTGTATCCACATATTCGCTGACCACCTATTTACGCAGAAACTTTCAGGAGCCGTCCGCTCTTTCAGTCGAACAGCGGTTAACTAATTAAGCCACGAACCTATCCAACATGCACATCCACAAGAGACAAGCATGGGGCACGTAACCTTTGGAGCGAGTGCGGCCTGGCCTGCCTCGCTGCCAACCGTGGCCGTCCTTGCCCGTTTAGGTGCACCTTGTTCAGCAGCGCTCGTTGCTCCTGTTCGGGTACTCTCCATTCTTAAGTAACAGTACTCGCTTTTAAAAGTAAACTACCTGTTCTGCATACATTGCAACAGAACTGCTTTCTGTCACCCGCGTGATTCAAGAAAAAAGTAAAACTACTTACCAGCCATTTTCTTTCTCGACCTTCTGCTACTTAAATTAAATAAACAAAAAATAAACTGTTACAGTTTAACTGTTTTTTGAAAACTTCAACTTCAAGAACCTAACTTGGTTTCTTGGCTACGTTACCTCTCTCTTACCAGCTATGGTGCGCGTGGCCACTAAAATCGGCTACCTTTCGGCTCCCTACTGGTTTAGCCGAGACAGGTATGATACGATCTGTATGTGACGCATCCCACCTATCTACTGAACGATGATGTATACCCCTGCCTGCGTTCATACCTGGCCGCCATTCGCCAGTCGCTCCACTCCTGTCAATTCTACCTTGGCCACAGACCAGAGAATTGCACATCTACCATTCAGGATCCTCGTTTACCACGGTTTACCAGCTCCGTCTCTATATTTATACTACATTGCGAAGTTTTATATCCATTTACCATTAGGCCACGACCATTTACCATTCCAGATCCTCGTTTACCACGCTCCGTTCTGAAATTACCAGGCTTTTACCATGCTTCAACCTATGTTACCGCAAATTACCAATGATTTACCGTCAGTTATTTTTTTTTTATAAATATTTTAACGTTTACCACCTGATTACCACCCCACATAGGGGCTTACCGCCGTTTACCACCAGTTTACCACATTTTAACACCAGTTTACCACATTCTACCACGATTCCTTCTCAGTGTGGGTAGGACCATACTGTAAGACACTGGAGGCTGAATTGCCATGACTGCTCTGATCCTGTCTTCGATGATGGATAGGCCTGCTTCAGATATGTGATGTCCGATAAAATCTATAGATTTAACGAACAACTCCACCTTGGAAGGCCTGATGAAAAACTGGTGATCTCTGCAACGCTGGAGGAACTGTCGAACATGCTTCACATGACTGTCAAAATCTGGACTGTATACGATAGTGTCGTCCATGAATATGACAAGGAACTGGTCGATGAAGTCGAAAAATGCCCGATTTCCTACACGAAGTGCTGTTGCAGGAGCATTGGTCAATCCGAAAGGCATAACTGTCCATTCATAAGAACCGTATCTGGTGCGAATAGCAGTTTTATGTATATCATCCGGATGAATGGGGATTTGGTGAAAGAACTGGTTGAAATCAAATCTACTGAACCATCTTGATCCCTTCAGCTGCTCTAGTAGGGTGTCATGTGGTGGTAGTGGATACGTGTCCTTGACGGTGATGTTATTCAGGGCACGATAATCACAACACATCCTCCACTTTCCCCCTGGCTTAGGAGCGAAAATGATTGGGCATCCATATGGCGATGATGATGGACGAAGGATACCCAACTCGACATATTTGATGATTTGCCGTTTGAGTTCCTCCATCATGGGTGTTGGAATGGTGCGTACTGGCTGTGAAGGAGGCTTATGTCCAGGTTCGATGTCGATTCTATGATATCCACCTTCAAACCGCTCTGGCCTATGACCAGCCGGAAGATCCTCTTGGAAAACGTCTGAAAAGTCTTCTCTCACTTGATCACGTGCTGCTGTGACCTCGGGGTCTTCCATTGTGGTGTCTGAGTCTGATGCTGCAAAGACCAATTCACCATCGACCTCGGAGAGGAAAAAGAGATATGCTACGGCTTCTTCAGCCGAACCACTGGATCGAATGCGACGGAGATGTTTCCTCATAGTGGTGGCACTGACCAATTCCATTTCAGGAAGGCCATCTGAGTCTGGAGTCTGCTCAACTCTGGACAATACTGTGCGAATACTGGAGCCTGATGAATGCTTCCTAGTGATCGTCAGATTTTTGGTCTGAAAGTCAATATGTGGATTCCTCCTCTCCAACCAATCTTGACCCAGAATGACAGTGAATGGTTTCATGTCAATGATGTAGAGATCTACTGAATCCTTATACTTGCCCAGCGTGAATGTAGCATTGGGAAGATAGGATGTGCATGGTAGTTGGCTTCCTCCAGCCAATCCCACTGAAAATGATGAAGAATCTGTGGGAGGTATACCAAGCTGAGCAGCGAACTGTCTGTCGATGAAAGACGATGCGGCTCCTGGATCTACCAAAATGTGAGTACTCTGTCCATAAACTTTCCCTTTATACAACAACAGCTTCTTCTGTGATTTCAGCTGTGCTGTTTGAGACTGCATCTGTGCGATGTGTTCTGTGGGATTGTCCATCTGCTGAAACTGCAATGTCAGACTGGAAAGGACTTCTTCTGAGATACTCTCAATCCGGCCACTTGCTTGAGTGGCATCTTCAGGCTGATCTACCCTCGGGGTGCTCTCAACACCGGTACCTGCGCAGTACCCTGAGAGTTTCCCTGAGGAGCTGGAGCTGATGGAACTGGATCTGGAGTTGCAACTGCTGCATTGATGCTGTGCTGACTCTTCAGTTCCTTGACCAAGGTGTTGATCGTATTGATGAGTTTGCCAGATCCATCCTTAGCACCCTGATTCTTCTGTGGCTGTCTCTGATTCTGAAAAGGATTCTGAGCTGGTGGCTTGCCTTTGATCTGCTTTCCATCATTGGTAGTGGTGGCCCAACAATCCTTCTCGATGTGACCTTGTCGATCACAACGATGGCAAGTCTTATTCTGATTCTGTTTCTGTGATTGTCCTTTTCCTTTTCCTTTTCCCTTGCCTTTGCCACTTTTTCCTTTGTTCCGATTCTGATTGGAGTTCTGGTTGCCACTCTGATTCCAATTCCGATTTCTGTTGGATCTGTCATATGGCTTCTGGCCACGTCCTCTGTCCTTCTCCTTCTTGGCTGGACCTCCAGATGACTGTTCCTTCTGACCCCGATAGTGAAGGGTTTCTGATTGCTTTGAGTGAATGACGTAGTTCAAATCAAGCAATATCTGTGTGGTTAGTGACCACGACATATTATTCCTTTCTGTTTCTGTCAGGAATCGTAAATGAAACTGTCTGCGAAGTTCCGGATCTACGCTGTTGACGAATCTGTCCTTTATCAACACATCTTCCAGTTCAACTGCTGCCAGTGCAGCCAGTGAAGTGAATGTGCGTAGATAATCTGAAAAAGTCTGGTTTTCCTGTTTCAGTGACATTAGGTGTTTTTTAGCCACTGATCTTTTATGGGGGTTACCAAACTGTCTGAGGAAAATCCCTCTGATTCCTGCAAATGTGGCATCTGGTTGATTTGCCACGACCTGGAAATAGTGTCTGTCGTTATTCTGTATGAGAGTAAGAAACACTGTGATCAAATCCTTATTGTCTATTGCCAAATGGGTACGGTGGGTTAACCCACCGTAACGACGATTTTAAACAACCCAAAGTTCCTATGTAACGGCGTATATGGTCCCAAACCCATGTTTCATGGCACTCATTAAGAGTCCCTTCGAACATGGAAAACGTACGTTGCACTATTCTAAGTTGTTTTCGATGTGTAAGAGGCGCACGAAGTTGCCAAGTATTATGGTGGGTTGGGAAATTTGCTTACGGTGGGTTTACACGTGTCACAAATATTGGTAGATCCGTGCCGTACGGAGGGAGGCGCTAGTATGCGATCTTAGGGTTGGCACTTCATATGTGATAGTTGACAATGTTAAGTTTTTATGTACATCACTTTGGGAGGCATGTGCATATCGTAGGCATGCTACGTTACCATGGGGGTGTGGGGATTCATTAAGCCCTAAAATTGGCTAAAATCCGTTATTTTCATAGGGTTTCGTGGGGGGGGGTAAGTTCACGTCATTGGGTACTGCTCAAGCAGCTGCAACAGTTTATACATCAAAATATATTCATAGACCAAACGTTTGTCATCTCAACAAGGCAATTCGTTGTGTGTTAAGCGTGTGTATTGTCATGTATTCACCCAAGTGCAAATACGCGGTGATGAAGACGAGGGACTTCGCGTGCTTGTCTGCGTCATATTCGAACGTCGTTTCGAATCGATTGCCAGGTGCTTTGTCCGGGTCACATGCGGCCAGTCGAGCCTTCAAGCTATAGTCAAGGGGGTTGAGGCATTGCCCGCCAAACTCTTGGACAGCCCATTCCCGCCCACACGCACCAGCGGGAATGCATAACTCACACCCTATTATTTTCTCACGTTTTCTCAAGTTGAGCGCAATAGGAGGCATGTTTAACAGCGTCTGCCGCCAAGTCTATTGACCCCCGAGTACTTTTAGTATTGGTTTTAGGTGTCTAGTTGGTCACTATAATGTCACATTTCTTGCGGAACCGCGTAACGACCCCGTTACGCGCCAAAAGCGTAGGGTTGGTTTACCCACCGTAACAGCGTGTTACGGTGGGTAAACCCACCGATCTGGCAATAGACATTATCATTGACACCTGGATAAGTGAACTGGAAATATCTGTCCACTGTTTCCAACCAGACCTCTGCGTCCTGTCCTGATTTGAATTCCCTAGGTGGCGTCATTTTCACCTTGGGGACCAAACTGGGTGGAGCTGGTGGAGCTGGTGCTGGTACTGTATCTGCATCTGGATCTACAAAGACCATCGGAGGACTGTCTGCTGTATACTCTGCTTCTGGTGCCTGAGGCTCATTGGCAGGATCCTTGTACCGGCTCATATCTGGTTTCATGCGACTGACATTGTCATAATAGCCTATGTGGTCATATCTGGTTAGTGTATCGGCATAACCAGCAATCCACTTTGGAACCTTAAACCGACTGTATGCATCGTATGAACCAAGAATGTCGAAAAACCAAGTCGAATGATCTGGGTTGATATCAGGAATCTCATGCTCTTCTTCTTCGATAGTAACCATCTAAAAACAAAACACAACACATAAAATACCTTCAGCTAATTGTCTAACTGAGTGTGTGTGATTTATATGTTATATATGGTATATCTGTATATTATGATGAGGTTATGCATGTACATATATCCACCTTCTTCCCCCCTCAAGGAAGTGTGTGATACAGTGGCAGTTGTCAATTGCCAATACCTCATTCAGCATGCATTCCTTATAGGAATCAGCTGTTACAGTTTTAGGGTTGCAGCCCTACAGTCCTTGGGTTGTAGCCCTGCAGTTTTTGGGTTGTTGCCCTACAGTTTTAGGGTTGTTGCCCATAGTATTATCATGTCTATGATGATTTAGCATGATATAATAATGCCAAAAAAAACGAAGTTTTTCCAAATAATGGCGGCATTTTAGGGCATGTGTGGTTACAGTGGCCCTATTACCCAATACAGTGTTTTAGGGTGTTACTTGATATCCGTAACCCTAATACAGGTAAAAAATAAGCAGTATAACGTTTTTGCAAAGATTTTTAAGCAAAACTGCATTCAATACCTGAGTGAATGTTAAGTGATTTTCAGAGGGTACGTTACACCCCTGACACACACATTCAAATATTAGGGTGTTACAGGGTGTTACACGTGTTACAGTAAGTCGCGGTCTATAAGAAGCCGGCGGATTTTCGCTAGCGCTAGCGGCTTAATCTGACGGACCGAAAATTTGGGCTTAGCGATGCCGATTTCTTATTGGTGCACATACGAAAATCTTCTTGTAGCGTGAAATATTTCTTAATCGTGCATCATCCAGTTCCCCGATCTGATCTAGCGTGTGCAATTTCTTATTTAAGTATTAATGAATGATGCATTGTAGATCAGACATAGCGTAGCGATTTCTTACTGGATGCCAGATTGCCAGTGATGCACCTATATCTATAACTTGTCTCAGGCTCGTCCTAGCCTACGTGGTTTCTTATTAGGGGCCTTATTAGACGTCCAGGGCCAGCTTCAATGTCTACTATGGGGTGGACGACCGTGAAGCGAGCCACTGCCTCGGTGAATATAGGTATGCTGGTGGTCTGCCTGAGGCTGAAATGGCTAACGCCACAGATGGATCTTGGTTGGGTAGCACCGCAGAAGGCAAAGTAGGTTGATGCATGCAACTCACATCGCTGAATGCGATGGTTATGCTAAGTGATGTTAGGATGAGACACTCAACTGCATTATACGACCAGACTGGATTCATGGGTACTGTAAGTCCAGGCTGGATAGTATATGTGTTGTAAGGCCAAACTGAATAGCACATGTAGTGTTGTACGACCAAGCTGGATACTGTATATATGTACAGTAATATGCCCAACTCTCGCTATTATCATAGTCGCATTATCTATATGCTTAGACATTGCCCGCGCGAAATCGCCTTAGTCATAATGCTAATGTGTGATATACCAACCACGATAAAGACCACTATACTTTTCCATGCTGCTTGATTTCGATAATTTCTTAAAAGATATGTGTAATACGAGTATAGGGTTCGGTGAAACTAGCGTCTCGATTTCTTAATAAAGGGGGTTTTCACATCTCTGGTTTGAAATTGCTTGCAGGTGGTTTCTTATGGGTTTCTTAGTTTTTGGCGAGAAATCTAGCGGGTGGTTTCTTGTAGGTACCGTTTCTTATAGACCGCGACTTACTGTATGTCTTTCAGGGATTGTTATTTGATAGATAAATATCCATTATAGCAAAAAAAATCAATCCCGAATTTGCAAAAGATTACACGTATTGTATTTTGACCGATTTTTCGTTACAGCCAATATGTTCACCCCTATATATTGCACACCTAATATCTAGGGTGTTACACGAGATATGACTGTTGTCATTATGATTTTCTCATACCTCGATAGGTATAAAATCATATTATCAAATAAAATAGGGTCCGATTTTCAATTTTCAAATCTATCGCAAACGGATTTTACCCATTTTGGCCGTTTTTGGCTATATGTATATATATATATATATACATATCTCTGTGTGTGTGTGGACTGCAAAGTACAGAAGCACTGCAAATCACTTCACCTTTGCACATGACAAATTTCATGGCATAAAAGTGAATTATTCTGCATATCAACATCTGAGGTTGATCACATTTCTGGGTTTTACTGATTGAAACCCATGGAGGCAAATGCACTCTCTGGTGATATTTAAGATATATCAACTGTAATGAATTCACAGTTGTGTCAGATCCTAAGATATATTTGGATGTATACAACGAGTATATCAAGTGATATCTCTATGTTCAAATACATCTGGACACTGCTAGATGTAATCTAAGCAGTTTTTACACAACACAATGTTTGTGTATGTGTACGTCCACAAGGACCACAACCACCTTTTGTCAATTCATGTATGGTTGCTGATCTGAGTTGGTACATGCATGTGAAGTGATCATCTGTATCAACTGTCAGAATGCAATGTAGATATTGATGTTGCTCCAGCGATAGTGTGTGGAATGACGAGTGGACTGCACCCAACAGTTACCAGCTGTTTAATGGGTGCAGTATCTTGCCTTCGGGTCTGGAGATAACTCCATCCAGCCCTACAGCATCTTGTCTTATCCTGCTCCCTTATGTATCGCCATCACTGACACTTCCACGCACATGTGTTTGGAAGTGGGATCTATGTATTATGTATTGATACAATACTTGATCATTACACTTGGAATCAGTGTATTGTCAACATGTATAATGAATGTTAGTGTTTGTGCAGTGTATAGTACTGCTGATTAGTACTAGTGTGTGTGTGTGTTTACTTACACACACTTTGCAAGATCTTACACAGGATATCACAATATCCTAACAACCTATCATGCAGATTGTCAGCATACCACGTACTGATTACATCTAACATGATATATATAGTTTAGGGATTGTTGTAATTCCATGATAATCTCATTACGTGATGAGTTGCTGATAGATTTTACATGAAGCTCAGGTGAGCATTCCTTCAAGTAATCCACCATAGAATGTACATGTTACCTGGAGAGCATCTCGGCTCCACCAGGGCACGACAAACTAATTATGGTGTTGTAATTACTGTCAGGCACCCTTTGCAACATGGATTCGAATATAGACTAGCATTCACTGCAATATGCTTATGCTCTATTTACTACAGCTGTTATCGTGATCAAGCTGTACAGTATAATAAAGTATGTAACATTTACAACATTGCAATCATTCAGCATAAGATGTGTGCATGATATAGAAGTATATGCACTGTGTATTAATGATTGCTGTAAGTGAAATGAGTGTATGTGTGTGTGTGCTGATCTGCACACACATGTTGTGCACAGATCACTGTGCTGCTGATAAGTATAATGCTGATGATCAAAAGTATTTGTGTGGTCATCAGAACATTGGAATCTGCTGCATGGTATAGTTGCATGGTATAATGATGCATGGTACATCTTGCTGCATGCACTTGGTATATACTGAATGGATAGTATATGCTGTAAGTGTGCGTGCGTGTGTGTGTGTGATATGGCTACACACACAACATATAGTACACAGACATGAGATTGCACAGTGTCCATATTTATCTGATCTCATCTACTTATATGTGTGTGTGTGTGGCTACACACACAGCATATGGTGCACACCCATATGATTGCAAACTTGTATGTAAATCTGCCAGCGAATGGATAAACATCATCTCTTATGTGCAAGCATCACAGATATTAAGTAGCATGCTGCATATATGTATACCATCATCGCGCATCATCTGTTCATGATGAATCTAGCAGGTGTATGTATATCCTGTCAAGCAAAATCATCATGCGCGCGTAGACGAGTGATTTTTGCAACCATTTGAAATGACGAGATTTTGATGCGTACACTGTACTGAAAATTAGTGCGAGTAGCGATTTATCAAAGTCGCTGATGTGCGCGCTGCAAATGGTGAACATATCTCTGTCGCAGGTATGTATGGCATATGATATGAATGCCATTTCGCGTACGGAACATACACTGATGACGATTTGTTCATCCGCGCGTCAGTATGTCGCATATCGTACAATTTTGCGAATGATAGCAGCGTATATATGCGATCTGTATACTGTATGCACACCTTGTCACGCTGTTATACTCTGGCGGTGATTATGCGAGCGACGATGATTTCTCGCGCACTCCTTCCGCTGTTGATTATGCAGCGAGTGTAGTTATGTGATATGTGTCTTATATGTGCGACTGCGGGCGCCTGTATGTATACGCGATCCGCGAACCTGTTGCACACAAAAAATACAATATATCTGTATTTGCTGCACTGCACACTTAGGTCCTCGTTCGTCGCGTGGACGATTAGAATACCACTGATACGGCTGTAGATACAAGCGCCGTGAATATATTATCAATATACAAAAGAAACACTGCAAGGTTGGACAGCAATGCGAGTGTACGGATGAGCGGGTTTGTGAGTGCAGCCTCTGTAAGAGGATCTGCTGAAGCACAACGCTTCCTCACTTTTATACCTACGTCACCCATCATCTTAGATGGTACCGCCATTGGGTTGTGAACCCGAGACGTAGGTTGAACGACCAGCATGGTAGTAACGACTAGTTCGTTCATGCTGCACATGCTGAAAGCTAAAGATGGTTCTTGGTTTGTTTCCAAGATGTATCTTTACTTTGCCATCTTCGAGTTCAATCATACGAACTCTCGATGACAGGGATGCCTGATGATATGACATAATCATCTGGCGACATGTACAGTCATCGTCGACCGTACTGACGACTGTCATAAATGTATGACGCGACTCGACCTGTACAGTCATGATCGACCATACTGTCGACTGTCATAATAATATATGACATGACCGACTGTCATAATAATATATGACATGACATGACATGGATGACAGGTATGACACGTATGACATGTATGACACATATGTCATCGGTCATAACCCTGACATTTAGGCCTATTTTGGCTCAAATAGCCTTGCGCCTACGGTTTAATGTTATGTTTGCGAAGTTTTGAAGGTTGCCTTACCCCACCACAACATATCCAAGTGTCACACACAAGTTGGTTCTTGAAAAGTTTTTATTTTTTGAGAAATATGGCCCGAAAATCGCGGTTTTCGGGATGTTTTCTGCATTTTAGGCCTATTTTGGCTCAAATAGCCTTACGCCTACGGTTGAATGTTATGTTTGCGAAGTTTTGAAGGTTGCCTTACCCCACCACAACATATCCAAATGTCACACAAAAGTTGGTTCTTGAAATTCTTTTATTTTTTGAGAAATATGGCCCGAAAACCGCTGTTTTTGGGCTGATTTCTGCATTTTAGGCCTATTTTGGCTCAAACGATAGCCTTACGCCTACGGTTTAATGTCATGTTTGCGAAGGTTTGAAGGTTGCCTTACCCCACCACAACATATCCAAGTGTCGCACAAAAGTTGGTTCTTGAATATTTTTTATTTTTTGAGGAATATGGGCCGAAAACCGCTGTTTTCGGGTTGATTTCAGCATTTCAGGCCTATTTTGGCTCAAATAGCCTTGCGCCTACGGTTTAATGTTATGTTTTCGAAGGTTTGAAGGTTGCCTTACCCCACCACAACATATCCAAGTGTCACACAAAAATTGGTTCTTGAATATTTTTTATTTTTTGAGGAATATGGGCCGAAAACCGTTGTTTTCGGGTTGATTTCAACATTTTAGGCCTATTTTGGCTCAAATAGCCTTACGCCTACGGTTTAATGTTATGTTTGCGAAGGTTTGAAGGTTGCCTTACCCCACCACAACATATCCAAGTCTCACACAAAAGTTGGTTCTTGAATTTATTTTTATTTTTTGAGCAATATGGCCCGAAAACCGTTGCGTTTTCGGGATGTTTTCTGCATTTTAGGCCTATTTTGGCTCAAATAGCCTTACGCCTGCGGTTTAATGTCATGTTTGCGATGTTTTGAAGGTTGCCTTACCTCACCACACCCTATCTAAGGCACAACAAGTTGTTTGAATGAAGGAATGATCTTCATTTGCCCCGTATGCTTCGCATATTCGTATGATTCGGGCTCTTTTCGGCTAATTTTCATAATTTCAGATATATTTTTGATAATAATCCCTTATGCCCATGGTGTCATGATGCATTTTTCAGGTTTAAAGCTTAATTAACCCTTTAAGGCCACAATTCTAAGGCACAACCATTTTTTGAAATAAGGCACAACAATAATTTGCTTCAAAAAAATTGTATGTCACACCTTGACCGTCCGCCTATTTTCTCGATTTTGGACACGAAGTGGGAACTGACGCGATCGAGATGTCATCAGACCTGAGACAGGTCGTCTCTTCGCCGGATCCGAGGTGCCACCGCTCCGAGGTGCACATGCGATGGTAAAACTGCGAACGGAAGGTCAGAGGCAAAGGGAAAGGCAAAGGGTTAGCGGCAGTAGGAATAGTTTTCAGAAGCATATGAAAAGTATTCTAGTGCTTCTGATAACTATTCCTAGTTCTTCTATATCCTAAACGCTTTGCCTTGCCTTTTACCGCTGCCCGCGACCGGCAAGCATCTTTGAAACTTCTGAGTTTCAAAGATGCGTTTTGTATTTTGGGTGCACCCTAATTTTACAAAACGGCCGAGCGCTTCCCGTTTGTGCGGGATATTCACATTTATTCCATGGAATATTTCATATGAATTAACACACATACACACGCAGGGGAAACCCTCGGCTGCTTGGCATCTTTGGGTTTGGGTTTGTGTTCGAACCCAAACCCAAACCCAATATATCTGCCTTAGAAATAAATTGCGCGTTGGGCGCACAGGTAACTTGAAGCCTTGAGCTTCAGGTAACTTAAAGATATATTTCTTGGCAGTATTTGTGCCAAGTTTCGTGCTCTAGGATGCACGGTAAGCCCTCGGCTGTTTGGCATCTTTGGGTTTGGGTTCGAATCCAAACCCAAACCCAAAACATCTGCCTTAGAAATAAATTGTGCGTTTCGCGCGCAAGTAACTTGAAGCCTTGATCTTCAGGTAACTTAAGAATATGTATCTTGGAAGTATTTGTGCCAAGTTTCGTGCTCTAGGACGCACGGGAAGCCCTCGGCTGTTTGGCATCTTTGGGTTTGGGTTCGAACCCAAACCCAAACCCAATATATCTGCCTTAGAAATAAATTGCGCGTTTCGCGCACAACTAATTTGAAGCCTTGAGCTTCAAGTAACTTAAAGATATGTATCTTAACAGTATTTGTGCCAAGCTTCGCGCTCTAGGACCCACGGTAAGCCCTCGGCTGTTTGGCATCTTTGGGTGTGGGTGTCACGTTCGAACCCAAACCCAAAACATCTGCCTTAGAAATAAATTGTGCGTTTCGCGCACAAGAAACTTGAAGCCTTGAGCTTCAGGTAACTTAAACATATGTATCTTGGCAACGTTTGTGCCAAGTTTCGTGCTCTAGGAGGCACGGGAAGCCCTCGGCTGTTTGGCATCTTTGGGTACGTTCGAACCCAAACCCAAAGGCAAAGGCATAGGACAGTTTCGTAGATTCTGTCTCGATGCCTTTGCAACCTCGCATGCTAACTCATATTATAATGAATATTCGACATTAAAGCGTTGGATACCCCACGCCAACGGGAAGCGCTCGGCTGATTTGTCATTTGGGTATGCGCACCCAAATGACAAAAAACGCATCTTTGAAAGTCGTTAGTTTCAAAGATGCGTGGCTGATGCCTTCTTGCTTATGTGTATTTTTCATATGAAATATGCCATGGAATAAATGTGAATATCCCGCACAAACGGGAAGCGCTCGGCTGTTTTGTAATTTTAGGGTGCACCCACTATACAAAACGCATCTTTGAAACTCGGAAGTTTCAAAGATGCTTGCCGGTCGCGTGCAGCGGTAAAGGGCAAGGCAAAGGGTTTCTGATATATAATAAGTAAGAATAGTTTTTAGAAGCAATAGAATATTTTTCATATGCTTCTGAAAACTATTCCCCAGCATGCAACCTGCTCTCGGCACCATGCGGCACCATGCAACCTACCTTCCAAGCATGCAATCTGTCGCACCGCCTGCCCCTGTATCACGCCAATGCGCTGCAAACTCCGAAATTTCTCTACTCAGCTCAATCCCGCGTTCCACATTCTCCTCCGCAATAGGATAGTCAGTTGGGAAATCTTTCGCCTGTTCACCAATGCTAGACAGTCAAGGCAAAATATCCAGCAGAAAACCATCTGAAGACATGATATATCTCTTCTAATGTATGCCACTGATAAGCAGCCTTGCATTATTATCCGTTATGCTTTACATGTTTGTGTAGGTCTCAGTGTTTCAAAAAGTAAACAATCTGAACTTTTGCTTTTGCACTTGGCATGTAAAAAAACAACACAAAAAACCGCCCGTGCGATGTTCCTAGTCACAGGAGGGCTTTCATCGCACGGGCGGTTTTACAGTTCAGTGAATTTATAGTGAATTTATATTAGATCTCACAATTTCGACTACACAAAAAACCGCCCGTGCGATGTTCCTAGTCACAGGAGGGCTTTCATCGCACGGGCGGTTTTACAGTTCAGTGAATTTATAGTGAATTTATATTAGATCTTACAATTTCGACTACACAAAAAACCGCCCGTGCGATGTTCCTAGTCACAGGAGGGCTTTCATCGCACGGGCGGTTTTACAGTTCAGTGAATTTATAGTGAATTTATATTAGATCTTACAATTTCGACTACACAAAAAACCGCCCGTGCGATGTTCCTAGTCACAGGAGGGCTTTTATCGCACGGGCGGTTTTACAGTTCAGTGAATTTATAGTGAATTTATATTAGATCTTACAATTTCGACTACACAAAAAACCGCCCGTGCGATGTTCCTAGTCACAGGGGGGCTTTCATCGCACGGGCGGTTTTACAGTAACTTTTCACATTGTGCACCAGAGTTCACCAAGCGCGACTCAAATTGCAACGACAGATTGCATGCTGGGAAGGCAGGTTGCATGGTGCCGCATGGTGTCGAGAGCAGGTTGCATGCTGGGGAATAGTTTTCAGAAGCATATGAAAAATATTTTATTGCTTCTAAAAACTATTCCTACTTATTATATATCAGAAACCCTTTGCCTTGCCCTTTACCGCTGCACGCGACCGGCAAGCATCTTTGAAACTTCCGAGTTTCAAAGATGCGTTTTGTATTTTGGGTGCACCCTAATTTTACAAAACGGCCGAGCGCTTCCCGTTTGTGCGGGATATTCACATTTATTCCATGGCATATTTCATATGAAATATACATATAAGCACGAAGGCATCGGCCACGCATCTTTGAAACTAACGACTTTCAAAGATGCGGTTTTTGTCATTTGGGTGCGCATACCCAAATAACAAATCAGCCGAGCAGTTCCCGTTGGCGTGGGGTATCCAACGCTTTAATGTCGAATATTCATTATAATATGAGTTAGCATGCGAGGTTGCAAAGGCATCGGGACAGAATCTACGAAACTGTCCAATGCCTTTGCCTTTGGGTTTGGGTTCGAACGTACCCAAAGATGCCAAAAAGCCGAGGGCTTCCCGTGCGTCCTAGCGCACGAAACTTGGCACGAACGTTTCCAAGATACATATGTTTAAGTTACCTGAAGATCAAGGCTTCAAGTTACTTGTGCGCGAAACGCACAATTTATTTCTAAGGCAGATGTTTTGGGTTTGGGTTTGGGTTCGAACGTGACACCCACACCCAAAGATGCTAAACAGCCGAGGGCTTACCGTGGGTCCTAGAGCGCGAAGCTTGGCACAAATACTGCCAAGATACATATCTTTAAGTTACTTGAAGCTCAAGGCTTCAAATTAGTTGTGCGCGAAACGCGCAATTTATTTCTAAGGCAGATATATTGGGTTTGGGTTTCAAGGGTTCGAACCCAAACCCAAAGATGCCAAACAGCCGAGGGCTTCCCGTGCGTCCTAGAGCACGAAGCTTGGCACAAATACTGCCAAGATACATATCTTTAAGTTACCTGAAGCTCAAGGCTTCAAGTTACTTGTGCGCGAAACGCGCAATTTATTTCTAAGGCAGATATATTGGGTTTGGGTTTGGGTTCGAACCCAAACCCAAAGATGCCAAACAGCCGAGGGCTTCCCGTGCCTCCTAGAGCACGAAACTTGGCACAAACGTTGCCAAGATACATATGTTTAAGTTACCTGAAGATCAAGGCTTCAAGTTACTTGTGCGCGAAACGCACAATTTATTTCTAAGGCAGATGTTTTGGGTTTGGGTTCGAACGTGACACCCACACCCAAAGATGCCAAACAGCCGAGGGCTTACCGTGGGTCCTAGAGCGCGAATCTTGGCACAAATACTGCCAAGATACATATCTTTAAGCTACTTGAAGCTCAAGGCTTCAAGTTACTTGTGCGCGAAACGCGCAATTTATTTCTAAGGCAGATATATTGGGTTTGGGTTCGGGTTCGAACCCAAACCCAAAGATGCCAAACAGCCGAGGGCTTCCCGTGCGTCCTAGAGCACGAAACTTGGCACAAATACTTCCAAGATACATATGTTTAAGTTACCTGAAGATCAAGGCTTCAAGTTACTTGTGCGCGAAACGCACAATTTATTTCTAAGGCAGATGTTTTGGGTTTGGGTTTGGGTTCGAACCCAAACCCAAAGATGCCAAACAGCCGAGGGCTTACCGTGCATCCTAGAGCACGAAACTTGGCACAAATACTGCCAAGAAATATATCTTTAAGTTACCTGAAGCTCAAGGCTTCAAGTTACCTGTGCGCCCAACGCGCAATTTATTTCTAAGGCAGATATATTGGGTTTGGGTTTGGGTTCGAACACAAACCCAAACCCAAAGATGCCAAGCAGCCGAGGGTTTCCCCTGCGTGTGTATGTGTGTTAATTCATATGAAATATTCCATGGAATAAATGTGAATATCCCGCACAAACGGGAAGCGCTCGGCCGTTTTGTAAAATTAGGGTGCACCCAAAATACAAAACGCATCTTTGAAACTCGGAAGTTTCAAAGATGCTTGCCGGTCGCGGGCAGCGGTAAAAGGCAAGGCAAAGCGTTTAGGATATAGAAGAACTAGGAATAGTTATCAGAAGCACTAGAATACTTTTCATATGCTTCTGAAAACTATTCCTACTGCCGCTAACCCTTTGCCTTTCCCTTTGCCTTTGACCTTCCGTTCGCAGTTTAACCGTCGCATGTGCACCTCGGAGCGGTGGCACCTCGGATCCGGCGAAGAGACGATTGTCTCAGGTCTGATGACATCTCGATCGCGTCAGTTCCCACTTCGTGTCCAAAATCGTCCATGATCATCCATTATGCATTTTCCGACGCGGGGGTATGCGACGGCTCCTGAGGATGTCCTCAATGAAGGCATGGCTTCGCTCATTGCTTGCATTCGACTGTGGATGGTGTGAAGACGTCATAGACAATCTCGTACCCGTAGATTTCCACAGTGTTTGCCAGAATGAAGAAGTAAATCTGGGGTCTCGATCTGAAATGATGTTCCTCGGAAGACCATGGAGCTTGAAGATATGTTGCATATATATTGAAGCAGTGTGCTGAGCAGTCCAGGTCATGTTGAAAGGAATGAGATGACAACGATGAGTGAATTGGCACATTACCACAAATATACTGTCGTGCCCGTTAGTGGTGATAGGCAGGTCAGTAATCCAGTCAAGTGATACATCAAGCCATTTTGTCTTAGGCACACAATAGCGTATATGTGACTGACCATACGGTTTGTGTCTCCTCGTTTTCTGGCGTTGGCACACGGGGCACTCCCGAATGTATTGAATTGCTGCCTTCGCCATTCATGGCCAGTAATATCGGCTACGCAATAAATGGAGCATGCGATTTTTGCCTACATGACCAGAAACAATGGCTGAGTGACACTCATGAAGTAGAATGTGGCGAAGCTGTGTGATCTCACCGTCATCTGTAGAAACTTTGGCAGTAGGTGGAATGTAAAGCTGTCTGCCAAAAATGGTCTTGAGATAGATCAATCCCTGAATGAGTTCGAAATTATTGCTGATTGGCTGTGATGATGTCGATGATGCCAGCTTGGATAATATAGATTGTGCAAATGTGTCACGATCATACTGAGATATAATAATGTCGTGAAGCTGATGACCCGATGATGCAGATATAAGAGCAATAAATGTAGGGTTTGTAAATGTCATATCAGCTGATGAAGTTGCCAATGAGGCAATGTGATGTTGCAGACTATCAGCGAGTTCAAAGAGAGCAGAAATACGTGTAAGTGCATATGCAACCTTATTCTTCTCGCCTGCGATGTGCTCAATCCGAAAGTTGTACTCGGAGAGCTCATCCAACCACCTCGCCTGTTTGGGGCTTAGTGTGGATTTGGACTGGAAATAAACCAGTGGCTGATGGTTTGAGCGAACGATAGTCTTTGGAGCTCCCAGCAAGATGTGGCGAAAGAACCGGAAGCCCTCCACAATGGCAAATAGCTCAATCTCAGGAATAGGCCAGCGTCTCTGTGTATCAGAAAGTGTTACGCTGTGATAGCCACACGGCCTCGTACCTTTGCCTTGATCCTGTAAGACTACTTGGCCAACGTGTGTGCCTGATCCATCGACCTCCATAATAGATGGCAGTTTCTGATCTGGAAGCTGTAGTACTGGAGCATTGCAGATGTGTCGCGATTCACGGGGAAGCCGATTTCCCCCCCACTGTATGGGGGCCTGCTTCTCGTTGCGTCACCCCTCACTGTGTGTGGCACGTGTCACCCGAAAGGTGACCGTGTCCCCGTCACGTTAGCCTTCTCTATTTAGACAGTCCGTATGTCTGTCTCTCTAGTTTATGCTATCACATTCCGAGCACCCGTCACTGTGTTTTCTCTGACTGGATTGTATATATATGTATATATACCTTATATATATATCCCGATATCACCTTTTCTATCAGGTTATCGACCCACATCACGCTTGGTGGTGTTCGGTTTGGCTGGACTCGCTTTGGCTTATCGTCAATTCTACGACTTCCCTCTTACTTCCTTTCGGTTTGAGTGCAATTGCCTCATCCCAACTTCCTTGTCTCACTTCGTGTGTTACCTACCGTCTGTGATTGGTTTTACGCGATCTCCCTCGCACGGCCAAACTTCCCTCTTTCCCTCTTGTTCCTTCCCACCCTGGCCGACTACTTCCTTCGGCGTCCTTCAACGCTCTGGCCAGCAGCGCCTCTGCTGCCGGAAAACTGACTTACCTTACGGCATTTTTGACGTGACCGCCGTGTTCCTCGTCGAATTTTACCCTAATTTGACCCCTACATCGTCCGATTCCGTTAATTTTACGGGAAGTTACGTTATCACCATCAACCCAAACGTCCACTCAACTTTCTGACCAGCAGCACCCCTTTTGGAGGGAATACGAGTTACCGTACGACGTTTTTCTCGTCAGATTCTACCCCGATTTGACTTCTCCATCGCTTGATTTGGTTGATTTTTCGGAAAGTTACCTTTGCGCCTCGAAACCCTATCGACGCGCCTTCCAGATTTCGCGGCCGCAGAGATCATGGCCTCGCTACGCCAGCGTGCGCGCATGGCCGCAGTTCGGTCTGCACTGGACTTGCTTCGACGACAACATCTTCCCTTTGACTGTGGTCTGGTGGTGCCTGGTGGTGCTTACACACCAAGCACCAAACTCGAGTCCATCGCGTTCGCCATCAACAACGAGTGCTTTGACTCCTTCGACTTCGTCCCTCCACTCCCTTCGCCCTCGCCTTGCACCCCACCTGTTCACCATCTAGTGGTGTGTGGTGATGTTGCCATGCCCACTTCGCCCCTCACCATCGTTCCTTTCGAGCCATTCCCAATGCGCTCAATCGCGCCCCCTTACCGCATTTTTCACCTTCCACCTCCCCAACCCCTTCTCATCGACGCATTCGCTCTGGTGGTGCCATGCTACTTTTGGCTTTGGCACCGCACAGAAGTTGGTTGATTCGTCGTCTGGATGCCCCTCGACATCTTCGAGAAGACCGCCGCCACCACTTAGTGAAAACACGGTCACATCGCAACCAGCATGTTGAGTGAACCTCCTAGACTTAGCCACGATTCACTTGCAGAGTAGCGCCGCACCTTGCTAGCTGTTAGCTGGGAAATGGTCCTTTGGACTCTGACATTAAGTGACATTGGGTTTAGGTTTTAGGGTTTGCTTGTTCTGGGATGGCCACTCACACCTTCGGGGTGAGGTGGTGTCACGGGGAAGCCGATTCCCCCCCACTGTATGGGGGCCTGCTTCTCCTTGCGTCACCCCTCACTGTGTGTGGCATGTGTCACCCGAAAGGTGACCGTGTCCCCGTCACGTTAGCCTTCTCTATTTAGACAGTCCGTATGTCTGTCTCTCTAGTTTATGCTATCACATTCCGAGCACCCGTCACTGTGTTTTCTCTGACTGGATTGTATATATATATGCCTTATATATACAGTATATCCCGATATCACCTTTTCTATCAGCGATCATGCACCGTGCGCTGTGTCGTGGCGGGTGGCGTGTAGCGGGTGCGCGGGTGGGAAGTGGATGGGCTGTTTGGACTTCGGGTGTGCGGGGCAGCGGTGCTGGGTTGCGAGGGTTGTTGAAGGGGGAAATCTTTTAGTTATAATTTTTTTAGAAATATAGTTAATTTTTTAGTTATAGTTATGGAACGTGGAAGGTTCAGATAGTTCTCGGCAGACTCATTGAAAAGGTCCTACTTTCCTGTTAAGAGGCTAATTTCCTACAGCTGCAGCGAGGTCTTTGGCGACCTTTCGGTTCGCGATGTTTCGCCTTCTCCAATCGGTGGTATGTTTGTACGTTTGAACCGTCGCTGGGTGCTACATCACGTTGGTGACTTTTGAGATGCCAGATTTCAAACAGAGTTGCTGTTGTGACGCGATGTCACATGTGGCGCGTCAGTCGCGAGTCGGCGGGCGCTCCCGCGCTCGGGGCGTTTCGCGGCGTTTCGCGTCGTTCTACTTGCTGTTGTTGGCGCCAGCCGCGATCCGGTGCGGCGAGCCGGGGGTCTCGTCCACGTGGCGCGGTTGAGATGATGTGGTGCCTGTGATGTCTCCTGCTCCGCGTGAGGCCGTAGATGGGCTTTGCTGGTCCGGCGGACTTTGTGTGACATCCGGTGTGGGTGTCATCCCGTTTGCGAAAGTGGGAGCTCTCTGGAAAAATGCATCTTGGACGAACAGAAATCGGGTTTGGGTTGCTGTCGTACACGATGACGTGGCTGTCGTGCCGCTGAATAACTGATTGTGGTGTTTTGGGGGTAACGTTGCGGCTGATAGGCTGCGGGCAGCGTCTGTGGTCATTGTGTTGAGGTGCTGTTGTCGTGACAGGACGTACTGTCGTGCTTGGGGGTTGGTATAACTGCGGCTGCGTGAAGGGCGCTGTCGGGCGGGTAACTGATTGTGAGAGATGGGGGGTTATAGGGCGGTGTAGCAGTCGTGCCGAGTATAAACGCTGACGTGGCCTTTCGCGATGTTTGGTCGTTTTCACTTGTGTATGGGGGCGGGTTGGCGCATAGGCTCGGCGCCTGCGAGCATGTGCGTTTCTTGTGCCGTGATGAGGCGGGGTTTATATCTGAAGGGTGACTGGCTGACGGGGACGTATCGCGTTGGGCTGACTTATGGGAACTGGTGGTGCCTGAGTACGAAAACGGGGTAGTGGGTGTAACAGAGTGAGGAAATAATGGTATAATTGGGTGGGCGAGAATGGGGGTAGCCGAATGGGGGAAAATGGTGTAGCCGAGTGGGGGGAAATGGTAATAACTGAGTGGGGAGAAGTGGTAATAACTGAGTGGGGAGAAGTGGTATTAACCGAGTGGGAAAAGTGGGTGCAACAGATTGGGATTCAAATGGGTATAACGCATGGGGGTGAGGCGTGACGAGGAGGACGCCGGGGAGACCCTGTTAGGCTTTCTCTCTCCCCCCAACCCCTCGTGTCCGGGCGTTCGTAGTTGTGATACTGCGCGATCATGCACCGTGCGCTGTGTCGTGGCGGGTGGCGTGTAGCGGGTGTGCGGGTAGGCAGTGGATGGGCTGTTTGGACTTCGGGTGTGCGGGGCAGCGGTGCTGGGTTGCGAGGGTTGTTGAGGGGGGATTTTTTTAGTTATATCCCCCCCCCGCCCAGCTGAGGGCGTACTGGGCGGGGAGCTTTCAGCTGGTTAAGACAGGGACGGTGGGGTGTGTGTGTTGTGGCGTGGTATGTGGGTGAGCGGGGTAGTGAGGGTGGTGGCGGTGGTCGGGGCGTGGATGGGGTCGTGATGATTGCGTGGCTGGTGGTCTGGGTGTTGGTGGTGGTGGGTGCGTTGTGGGGGTGGTGATAGTGGGCAGCGGGACTTGTTGAGCGAGGGAAAAATAGTCGGGAATGTATCCTCCCCAGCTGAGGGCGCATTGGGCGGGGAGTCGTCAGCTGGTCTCGCAGTTTGTTGTTTGGGTGCTGTTGGTGGACGGCGTGTCTTTCTCGTAGTCGCTGGCTTGGGTGCTTCCGGTGGCGGGCGTGTCCGTCTCGTAGTCGCGGGTCTGAGTGTTTCTGGTGGCGGGCGTGTCCGTCTCGTAGTCGCGAATCTGAGTGTTACTGGTGGTGGGTGCGTCTGACTTGTGGGTGCTGGTTCGAGTGCCTATGGTGGCGGGCGTGTTGACCTCGTAGGTGCTTGACTGAATGGTTGTGACTGTGGGTGTGTAGTGTTGAAGTTCTTTTTTTTTTTGAAGTATGTTGTGTTGGGGCTGTGGCAATGTTTTTCGGGATTACTGCGGGAGTGTTGCTTTTGGGTGGTCTTGATGTGGGGTGGAGGTCTGAGGGGGTAACGTGGCTCAGGGTTGCCGGGCGCCTGTTGCGGTGGATTTTCTGTGCGGTTGGGGAGGTGGTGGGTATGGCTGGCACAAATTTTACCAAAGGTAATACCTGGTAAAAGTAATACCGGTATTTTACCCGGTATTACTTTACCCCAAATTTCATTACCCCAGTGCAGGGTGGTATTACCGCATTTTACCAAATTTTCATACCTTTGGTAATACCGGGTACGAGTATTACCGGGTATTACCTCCGCCATACCATCGATTTTACCCTATTTTACCATGAAATTTCGCACCGATTACCCGATTACCTTACCGAAATGGCCGAAATCTGTGACATGAAAATTTTGGGAAATTTCGACATTTCGAAATTCGTGGAAGAAAGCCAATAGCAAGTTTCGGGAACGATGGGCGAGGTTGCAATGTGCAATATGTGCTTGATTCGATACAGTTTTAATACATTAGAGGTTCGTTAAAGCCGCTTTTCTTGAATATTGCCAAATTTCCCATCCCGGTATTACTTTAGTAATACCGGGTAAAGTAATACCGGTATTTTACCTGGTATTACCAAGGCCCAAAATCCTTTACCCGGTAAAATGCCAGCTATAGTGGTGGGTTGTTGTCAGAAGGACATGGCGCATGCTGCTGCTTGCGGTTTGAGCCTACGTTGCAGTGTGGTGGCGGTGTCGGCTATGATGATGAGCCACACGTTGCGTCTGCCGAGTGGGCCCTTTTGCTTGCGGAGCAAGATGCTCATGCGTCGCGCGGTGGCCAGCTCCCACAACCAGCTCCGTCTGGCCGGGTGCGCGTCGAACACGTAGTGTAGGGGCACGTGGGCGCATGTCAGTTCTCTTCCTACTGTCAGCATTGGCAGGGCGATGTCCAGTACTCTGAAGGAGGGGCTGGTGACCACGATGTTGTAGCTGGTCATGCGTCTGACGTTGCTGGGTTGTAACGCGTCCACTGGGGTGCTGGTGGCCATAGCGGGGTTGATGTCTGAGGAGTGTGTGTACACGTCGTGTGGGTGTAGGGCTGCTTCGATGGCGCCAGTGCCAGCGTAGGGGTCCCATACTCTGTCTGCGGGATGCCAGGTGATGTGTGTTGCCAACTGCTCGATTTCGGAAGGGGTGGTGACCACTAGTTGCGTGCCCCACTGTTTGGCGCTGACGCGTTGACACTCCGCGTCAGCCATCGGGTGGCGGTGTCTGATAGTGCTGGGGTTGGTAGTGGCTGCGTCTAGGAGCTCCTGGGCTTGTTGGCGTATGTGCTGTGTGAGCTTGGTGATGTGGGCGGGGTCCCAGTGCCCCGGCAGGAGGGTGGCCGTTGCGCGTAGCATGTTCTGTCTGTCGCCGAGGTCCCAGGTGTCGGGAAGGCTGTCGAATGGCGTGAATGACTGGGTGTGGCCGCCGCGTCGGGCGCGTCGTCCGGGATGGCCGCTACTAAAGCGGTGTGCAGTGCGCGCTCTGCGTCTAGCTGGGGCTGGGCCACCGCGTGTTTTTGCGGGGCGGTTGCGTTATCCGGCAACAGATACTGCTGCAACTCCGCCAAAGTGAAGGTTTCCGTGTCCCCATCATCGTACTCGCACTTCAGCGCGTATGGCCTTTCTGCGGCTCCCAACCACCGTATGGTGCCCTCATAAGGTATCCCATCGATGACCTTCAAGGCGCGCTTTCCGTCCAGCTGTTTGCCCCTGTTTTCGTAGGCGGTGAGGTAATGGGGGGAGAGGTCGTCGTCCAGGGAACATATCAAACTTGTATGTCGTACGGCCAACACTCAAGATTTCCATCGGCCAAGTTTCGGTCATCCCGGCCAAAATCTAAAATTGCCCGCCGCAGGCGCAAAATTTTAATTTTAAGTATGACAATATCATAAAAACCGAAAATTTTCGGGTTAATTTTCAAAATTTTACATAATTCGTCTCGGCCAACAAGCAAAATCACACTCGGCCAAACCTCGGCCACAACCCTCATCGTACGGCCACAGACCGGCCATAGGGGGTTGATATGTTCCCTGTCGTCGTCGGGCAACAGGCCTAGGCACCGGGGGCAGTACCAGGCCGCAGGGACTCGAGTCAGCTTGGGCTGCAGGCACGCCAGGTGACAGCCCTGATTGCAGTCGTCGCAAAGAAGGATGCTGGCGGGGCGATCGGCCTTCTTGCACACTTGACAACGTGCATCTTCGTTGTCATCCAGGTTGTAGGTGATGGTAGGGTCGATGTCGGGCAAATGGCAAATGGCTATCTGCGAGCAGTGTGCGTTGCACGTGCTGCCGCATCGGCCTTGCAGTACGGCGGTGCCATCGTCTGGCGGCTCCTTGATTTGAAGTATAGGGTCGCGCGTGTGGAGCTGTAGGCCGTGATTTACGCTGCGCTTCAGGAACACGAAATCACCCACGCGGAAGTTGAACTGTTTGGGCAGGTACTTTCCTGAGCGCACTTGTGCGTATCGCTCGGTTTGGCGGTGTTGGGCTATGGCGATGTTGCTGCCGGCCATGATGGTGGCCCTTTTGACGTACTCGGCGCGCTCGAGGTAACTGGCCGCCATAGCGGCTGCATCCATGCAGGCATCCAGTGGCTGGCTGAGGCGCTCCTTGATGGCCGGCGGCAGCGTTGGGCGCTGGGCGTACACGAGCTCGTATGGTGCTAGGCGTGTGGACTCCTGCGGCGTGGCGTTGTATCCCAGCATGATCCACGGAAGGAATGAGTCCCATCGGTCGATGGACCCGGCCTGCTTGCATGCCTTGGTGAGGGCGGCCTTGGTCATCTGGACGACGCGCTCGCTGAGGCCGTTGCTCTGGGGGTGGGACTGCGACGTGGTGCGGTGGTCGATCAGATTGTCCCTGAGC
>LGRX02008764.1:0-27658 GCA_001247695.2 Cymbomonas tetramitiformis
CAGTCCTAGGACCTGGCACGACGTCGGGCCAAACTGAAGTGACGAGCAAACCTAACATGCACGCCTCTGTCACGCACGCATGTATCAGACCGGGATGCAACCCTAAACCCCATGGGCTCCAAGCTGACGTGCTGGTGTCATCGACATGTGGCCCAACACGCATAAAACTCTCACCGGCACGCACCCCTGTATGAGAATAATATGGGAATAGTATGGGAACTCCACCAACCTTCAGCCATCAAACATCTCAAACCCGCATGCGATCCCTGAACAGCAAGGGACTCTAGGAGAGATGCGGTCGTCACTGGCATACCACTCCAGCCCACCGTTGATGTGTAACGTGCACGTGCCCAACTCACATATGGCCTTCACCAGCATGCTTAACATGCATGCGCCCAACTCGCATGTGGCGGTCACTGGCATGCTTAACGTGCATGTGCCCAACTCACATGTGGCGGTCACCGGTATGTGTAACATGCATGCGCCCAACTCGCATGTAGCGGTCACTCGCATGTGTAAGGTGCACGTGCCCAACTCGCATGTGGCCTTAACCGGCATGCTTAACGTGCACGCGCCCAATTCGCATGTGGCGGTCCCTAGCATGCGACCCTAAGCCACGCATGTGGCGGTCCCTAGCATGCGACCCTAAGCCACTGGCAGGTGAAGCGCCCCTAACGGCATGCGACCCCGGCTGGCGTGTGCAATGCCTTTCGAGGAAGGGGAGGTCCGGTATAATCTGAAGCCTGCAATGCGAATGGAAACTGTGGAATCTGTGCTACTGTTTGTTTTTCGTGGCTCCTGCAGGGGGTCTGAGCCGGAATGGCTGAAGGGGATGCAGGGACTCCTCGGAGGGTGGGATAGAAGAGACAGAAGCCGAGGATGAAGTGTCCTCGCCGGAGGGAAAGGAGGGCGATGAAATTCAAGAGCAGTCAGCTCTTTCGGTGCGAGTCGAGGACTTTACGTCACAGCTTGGCCAGATGCTCCAGAGCAGCCACACCTGTTCTTCTTTGTAATGAAAGTTACAACAGAGCTGGGGTCTTTGTTTGGCTCTTCCTCTCCCTTCCACTCAGTCGTTTCCTGGTGCCTCTTCACGTCCGTCACGTTCCTCCTCCTCCAGTCTGCCTTCCTTGTCACCTCTCACCTCCTCCTCTCCTCTCCTCTCCTCTCCTCACCTCACCACTCACCTCACCTCACCACTCACCACTCACCACTCACCACTCACCACCACCACCACCACTCACCACTCACCACTCACCACTCACCACTCACCACTCACCACTCACCACTCACCACTCACCACTCACCACTCACCACTCACCACTCACCACTCACCACTCACCACTCACCACTCACCACTCACCACCACCTCACCTCACCACCTCACCTCACCTCACCTCACCTCACCTCACCTCACCTCACCTCACCTCACCACCACCTCACCTCACCTCACCTCACCTCACCTCACCTCACCTCACCTCACCTCACCTCACCTCACCTCACCTCACCACCTCACCTCACCTCACCACCTCACCTCACCACCACCTCACCTCACCTCACCTCACCTCACCTCACCTCACCTCACCTCACCTCACCACCTCACCTCCTCACCTCACCTCACCTCACCTCACCTCTACCCTTCCTTCTTTGCAATAATCCGTATTCTCTTCTGTCTGATCCAACCTGGGTTCTGCCCGATAGCCCTTCGCCCACCTCCCCTCTCCACCTACAAGAGACCTGTCCAAGTGTGTCCGGGGTTGCGGGCGTTCCCCCCGCCGCCTCCTTCAAGTGCGCCACCGAGCAGGGCCCCCGTGAGGGATGAAACCAGCGCGGTCTTCACACTCATCAAGATGCGCCCCATGGTCGGATCAGGCTGAAGCTGGGGCTCGAGGGGGGTCCTTGGCAGCCGAGGCTGATGCGGCTGCGCGCACTGAAGCTGAACGAAGCCCAGGTGGGCCACCCCCCAAACCGGCTTCAGCCCAAGGCCAGCAACGCTCTTCCGCAACGCTTCCCTCGACTGCGCGGAAGTTGCACCGAAGGTGCGCTGAGGGGCCGCGGGTGGCACCTCACAGCAGCAGGCGATCGCGGAGAGCAGCCTGCGCTTCCTGGAGTCGCAGCTGGAGGGCGCTCACGCTGCGGGGCCGAAGCGCAGTGGCTCGGAGCTGTTTGCAGAGCATGCCTCGAGGTTGATCGGAACCGATGGAGGTCCGGCCCTGTCTCCAGGGCGCCCCGCCCATGCCATCATGACGCGAGAAGGAGCCTCCTGATAGGGTCATTGCATCGGTGCCTCTTGTTGATGGTCTTGCCCGCGGTTTGAAGATGGGGCGCTCGTCCTGAGGAGGCTCTGGACACCTGGGACGCCCCTGCACAGCTCAAGACGGGGCTTTAAATCATATCCGCCCGAGAGGGATGGCCTTCGAGATGGTGTTGACACGAGGTGCGTTGTCCTTGCTGATCTCAAGGGACATTGTGTGGCAAGTCAGAGCTCGGCGCTCCTGGTGCAGCGTGTCGAGGTTCCCTGCGGACGTGTCAGCATGCGCCCGGCATGGTCACCCAAGGATGGTGACGAGCCAATGTGCGGTCTGTTGCACACTCGGATTTCTTTGGATACGGTCCATGCTCGATAGGCTGGGGTAGGCATGATTGCCGTGCTCACCCTTCCCTTCCATGCCCATGGCCGAGCGCAGATGAGAGATTTTATACGGGACGCGCCGCCAAAACCATCGGAGAATATGAGGTCAGAGAGGCACTCGCGGCCAGAATTAGAGAGTTTCTCCACATGTGACACGCCGCAGGCGCCGGAGCATCTGCTCGGTTTTTTAGGATCCGACGTTGTGTAACGCGTAGATCTAATGAACCCAGCTGAAACCCGGATGTCCAACGGAAGTGCCGTGAAGGTGAATGGTGCAATTGGTAAGTCGGAGTGTCGTACACCGAGGTCCGGTCATGAGCGTGCAAAGAGAGCGCCAGCAAGAGTGCGCATGTTCCGCGCTCGCGCTTTCGCTCGAGGCGCCCACTTCCCCGCATCGCCGTACGGTTGTGGTGAAGGGGTTGGAGCCAACGCGTCTAATTGTCTGTGCGAATCCACCATGTAGGGGAGTGACCTGCTTGCAGCGCTCGTCTCTCTCGAGCTGCGTCCACGCACGCAGCAGGAGACCCCGATACAGACAAGGGTTTGCTGGCTGCGATGCCAGCCGTCGCCCCTCCTGTGTTGAGGTGCGGGTTTCTAGGACGAGTCGATGATGTGCGTGTGGCGGCTCCTCGTATTTCAGATCGGCAGCGGTGACTCTTGGAGGGGTGCACGCGAGCAGATCCCTTGCCCCCTCCACGAATCGAATCCATTTGCGAGGATGGCTACCCGATGGCACAGGACGAGGAGGAGACCGAGGACGAGGACGAGGACGTGCAGATGTTGCTGGACGAGGTGTTCTGGCGCATACCCACGGAGCCGCAAGCAGCCTCCTTCGACACGTATGGCGAGCTGGGCCCCGGCGCCAAGATGCTTGACGCCTTCGCAATGCAGCGAGCCGGTGCCCTTCACCCTCCCTTGCCTCACCAGACTGCGCACGGCCTCCTACAACCAGATTGCGTCTGTCGCTGTCTCCTCTCCTGCCACTAGACCCTCAGAAACGCTCCCTGCCAGCATATGAATGTCCCCACCTTCCCATCCCTTTTAGCCCGCCACCCTCCTGCCCACCTGCTTAACCAGGACCCCCATTCCCAATTTACAGTTACATCACCCCTTCCCCTCCCCTGCTGGAACCACTAGGGAAGTGGCTAATCAGGGGCAAGCGCGCGAGGGCGCCAGGAGCTGCTATGGTCACTGCAGCGCGCGCGCCGTGCCCGCCGGAGATGGGTGACGCGGCTGAGGAGCTGGCGGCCTCGGCGTTCGTCGCAGAGCCGGCGCTGCCGATCAGAGGTGCGAGCGGTGACTCCATGGCCTGCCTCGAGTCTCCGCAGGCCCCCCGTGTTGAGCGCAAGGTGACTCCATGGCCTGCCCCTGACGCTGTTGTCAGCGATGTGGGGCTCGTGAAGATGTTATGAAAGCGACGTGTGGCTAGGCGTGCAGGATGGTGGAGCACAAGCGAGATGGCACCGGATCCGACGGCGGAGGGCGGCGCGAGGCCCTTCAGTTTGTCGAACCTGCGGCGGCAGGCGATGGAGAGCGCTGTGGGGCGAGCAGAGGACCCCAAAGGTGGGCACTATGGCTGCCGTCCACGTGGCGCTACAAGGGAGGAGCTGCAGGCCAGTGAGGAGATATCCTCCTCTATATACATCCCCCTATAGAGAGGGTTGTGTATCCATGTACACCCATGCTGTACATGGCCATTTCCCCTTTATAGCTGCAGATGCAGGCTAGGGAGAGTGGAACCTCACTTTGACCACAAGGGCACGCCAACGAAGGCGAACGCCCCCAGTTAGCCACAGATGCAGGCCAGCGAGGGCACATGTGCCCCTATCGGCGGAGTTGCAGGCAATCGAGGGTGACCAAGGTCGGAAATCAGTGATGAGGCTACCCGTGGGGGGCAGTGGAAACGAGGCGATAGGTTAGCTTTTGAGGGATGGCTGACCGAGCTGTCAGCTGCTCACCGGGCTCTGAAGGCGGAACGAGTAGCTCTATGGGAACTGCTGCCATTCATGGGGATGTGGCCACGTGACATACGGGGCAAAAGATGGCGAGACGAGCAAGGAAATGCGCAATCCGTACCACCTCCGGAGGCCATGCGAATGCCATATTGCTCTGGTCCATGGATAGTTTCTGCTCGTCTTTTGCGATGCTCAAAATCTGAGACCGCTACAAGGTGACCGCGCATGGTCGTGTGTTGCATGTCCAGTAGTCCTTGCCACTTGCACAATGACGACGCGCGCATTGACGTGAGGAAGGAGAGGAGTGCATCCTTGACAGCCGCATATGTGGACGGGGAGTTGCGTAAGCTGTTTTGGCTTAGTGCCTAATCAGAGAGCAGTCTCGGCAAGCGCCGGATGCGTGATTGGCTGCCATTCATAACTGGACGCTAGGAGCCGACTGGCGAAAGCGGAAGCGCAGGTTGGCGCCTGCTGGAGACGGATGAGGTGAAGGCGGAAAAGGGGGTGAGATCGAACGCGGTAGAGAGTCGCAATAACGTTGAAAGTGTCGGAAGCAGAGAAGACTGGTCCAATGGAGGTGAGACTCCGGAAACTCCAGTGCCATGCATATAATGCCACATGTTCTGATTTATTATGGATAGAGATATCTTGTACATACATCTCTGTGGCTTATCCTTGGACCGGTTCCTTTCGATTCCTCCCCATAAATGCTCCCCGCTCCGCTGCGCGCGCTGCCTGAGGCCGGCAGCACTTTACACGCGACATCACTGAATGCCAGTTCAAATGCCTGCTCCTGAACCTCCCGACGGCTATTCCTTCCTCATCCCGCCTCCTACTCGCCCCTGCCGGATCCAATTGATCCAGATTCCGCACCGTCTCCTCCGTTAAGGTGTGCACGGCTTATCCTTGGACGGATTCCATTGCCACCACATAGCCACAGAATGTCGGCTGCACTATTTGCCCACACCGCTATCTACCCACACTTTGTGTGTGCTTATCCTTGGACCGACTCCATTGGCACCCCGTAGCCACAGGAGACTGCACTATGTACCCACGCCGGGGATCAAAGGATTCAGCACACACTTCAGGACACTTATCCGGATTTTCCGGAGCTCACGAGTGAAGAATATGGGTGTGTATGCGTATCCTTGCGACTCCTTTGGCACCCCGTGGCCACAGGAGACTGCACTATGTACCCACGCCGGGGATCAAAGGATTCAGCACACACTTCAGGACACTTATCCGGATTTTCCGGAGCTCACGAGTGAAGAATATGGGTGTGTATGCGTATCCTTGCGACTCCTTTGGCACCCCGTAGCCACAGGAGACTGCACTATGTACCCACGCCGGGAATCAAAGGATTCAGCACACACTTCAGGACACTTATCCGGATTTTCCGGAGCTCACGAGTGAAGAATATGGGTGTGTATGCGTATCCTTGCGACTCCTTTGGCACCCCGTAGCCACAGGAGACTGCACTATGTACCCACGCCGGGGATCAAAGGATTCAACACACACTTCAGGACACTTATCCGGATTTTCTGGAGCTCACTAGTGAAGAATATGGGTGTGCATGCGTATCCTTGCGACTCCTTTGGCACCCCGTAGCCACAGGAGACTGCACTATGTACCCACGCCGGGGATCAAAGGATTCAGCACACACTTCAGGACACTTATCCGGATTTTCCGGAGCTCACTAGTGAAGAATATGGGTGTGTATGCGTATCCTTGCGACTCCTTTGGCACCCCGTAGCCACAGGAGACTGCACTATGTACCCACGCCGGGGATCAAAGGATTCAGCACACACTTCAGGACACTTATCCGGATTTTCCGGAGCTCACTAGTGAAGAATATGGGTGTGTATGCGTATCCTTGCGACTCCTTTGGCACCCCGTGGCCACAGGAGACTGCACTATGAACCCACGCCGGGGATCAAAAGATTTAGAATATGGGTGTGTGTGCATGTATAGCATGTCCACCTTCTGTGTTTTCCCTTGATTTTTGTGGCGAGCACTAAGGTGCCCGCATGTTTTCATTTTTTGACATGGGGTTTCCATGCTGTGTGGTGTGACTGCATTCATGGCATAACCATGGACCAACGGGTCCCATCCATCGAGCGTGAGCCACTGGGGGGCACGCCAGCAGGGTCCGCTAACTCCATAACCCGGGGACCAACTATTGTTGGGCGATGATCGATCACATCGTATCTTCTTTCCATGCTGCTTTATATCTGGGTTGGGAATATGTATGAGTTTGTGGTATCTTGTCACGGCCCCGCCCTGCTCTTGCTTTGCTTCTCACATCCACTGGGATGATGGTGGGCTGGCTTTTGTTGGCCGATCTCATGCCGTTCAGTATGTATAGCATGTATATATGATAGAATATATGGATAGGATGTATGGCTTTAAATCGTGAGAATTGAATACGGCGGATGGCATCGAATGCGAAAGCTATTCCGGTACGTCTTGTTAGATGTTACCTCGTGTTTGGAGGAAGTGATGCAACTCACATAAGCATCTCATCACCAGTGTTCAATATGTATTCCACCATGGAAGTTGATCAGAAAAGTATTGTGTACGGATGTTATGCATACTGCATGCGTACAGCACCCGTAATATATTAATTTAGTACCATGGCGGGCTCGGACGCCCTGGATGTGTTAGTCTCTAAGGGCTTGCCTGCGACATGGTGGATCACTTGATGGCACTTACGGGTGGGGATCGATGGTGGTAGTGCGCCACAACGTGGTCGTGTTTGCGGAGTTTGTTTGCGATGACCATCTAATCGGGGAGCTCATCCTGAAGCCGACAGACTGCCCCGAGGACTTGCGGCTGAAAGTGATTTCGGTACCCCCCCCAACCCCCCTTTGCGTTGTGCACTGGAGCTCATACACCGCCTAGCGTCGTGCTGTTTGCACCAAACTGGTTAGGTGGAGGACATGTCATGTTCAGCATTCGCTCTAGACCACCGGCATGCTCGCGGACCACAGTGGTTCCGGGGCCATCGAGTTTGATGCCGGGAGATCGAAGAGGTGTGAGAGATGGTTCCGTCGAGGAGAGTTTGTTATGGTCAGAGAAATCAAAACCATAGACTTCTTGTTAGCATGTTGAGATAAGACCAGGGGATATTCAAGTTACTTTGCAAGCGTGGTGTGGATTGGTGTTGCGCGATCGAATGTGGCAAGGTAGGGACGCTTTTCCAGGAGTTGGAGATACCCTATGACTTCATCATGGAATTGAACGACACACAATTGAATCTCCTCCCGCGAGGTGAGTACTCATCGCTGCCCTAAAGCTTGAGAGCAGACATGCGTGCTTGGCAGATGTGCACCAGACCATCTGCCTAATTGTATTTTCACAGCCTTGGTTGCAAAAAGATCATCCTGGTATCCAACGTGACTCTGACACTTAAATATAGCGCGAGCAGCTTTTTCCCCATAATGTTGATTCTGCCGATAACAAATGCGCTGATCGACGAAACAGATGTAACAGCAAACAATGCCACATGCAACGTCGCACAGATGCGCATTACCTACCAACCCTTGGATATGGCGCATTGCCTTTGCTCTTCACGCATCATTCATTGCACACTACCTCGTGTATACCATTCATAAATCGCATAGGGCTTTTTTGTAGAATGACTGAAGGCTTGAACCTCGATGTGAACACTTTTATGGAAATGGTGTGGCTGTGTGCAGATAAAAAGCTGGCGTCATTTTTGGGCAGGGGTGATCAGCTGTTGATTAAGAAAAAGCATTAAGCGCAGATGTAATTGCCTCCCTAATCTCCTGGATATCAAATTTTCATTGCGGAATTAATTGCTGTGGAAGTGCCGGCAGCGGGTGGCTATGGGCATGCCACAGGATCAAAGAGAAGTCCGCGGTTTCTTCAGTATTGATACGGCATGGCTTTACACACAGTGCTACAATCGGATTGATGTGTTTTATCTCCGGGGGCATAACTTTCCTAGCTTTAATTGTGTACTTTCTTCAGTAATGATCAATACACGCAAACACGAAGTAATACTAATTCACATACTTATAGGAGGTAGTTATTAGGCAACCTTGATAGAATGATATTCTTTTAGCAGAGGACTTTATGTGATCTTCATTGTCAGGAAACCAGCCAGGCATCAGTCGCAGGTTGCTTTCTTGATTATCAAACAGGTCATGTGAATTCCCTCTTTTGATGTGAGACTGTGCAAAGAGGGGGCCACATCCGGAATCCTTGAACCTACTATCTAGTCGGGGGCAGTAGGTACAGAGTCTGAAGGTACTAGTACAATTACATTATTAATAACTTTTTAAAATAGTTTCACCTAGTATGGTTGGTGAGCACCAACATAAACTCAAATACAAAAATGTAGTGTTCAAAATGAAGTGTCGCAGCATAGAGAAAGGTAAAAGCTTTCAAAGTTTCAGCGAAGAACTGTTCCGATTGAAACCCTGCTGACTGTAACCCTGGGATGTACTATCAAAAGGCAGGGTTCCAAATACACATATCTTTCAGCTTACAACTTTATCGAGCACTTCCTTTGAAGGGCTTAGAAGCGTTCTTAATAAGATTCACTGTTCAAGAGAATAATGACCGGGCGGAGTCGTCGTCTCCTTCTTCTAGGACTTCGAACTTTGAGATACTCAAACGTTCTCGAAGACCTCCTCCGCTTTACTTTGGCTTTTTCTCGTGTGCTATCACTGTGGAAGTTAGAGGGCATCAACCTCAGGCACCGCCTCGCTTCAAGGCTTGCTTCAGGAACCGCCAGGGATACGAGGAAGAGGAATAATAGGCCGAAATGCCTGTGAACAGAGTAAAGGATCTGGCGGACAGATTTGTACTGCTGAAGGAGCTCCAGCTGCAGGGAGTCCTGTTCCGCTGGCGAAGCATACTTAGTCTTGGCCAAACGGAGCACGGCAGGCTTCGCAGTAGTCGTCTGTCCTGAGAAATGTCCTGAGAAATCAGAGGTTTGAGCACGCAAGAGTTGCGAACGAAGTGCCTCGTTCTCCTGCCATTTACACGAAACGAAAGGATCAGTTTTACCTGAAAGTCCGGTATCGTCCGTTCAGCTCGCAAAAAGCAAGGGAAAGCTTTGAAAAGGCGGTAGCAGACACATATGCTGATTGTGGGGCATACCGAAGTTATGCAAGACAGCATGTAGTGCAATCTCGCGTTCTCCTGCTCTAATTTCGCGTTTTTCCCCTGCTTGTCCACACGCGGCGTCAGTTGAAATACACCAGAAAATAAGGTATAAAGGGACGACCTGTTCAGGTTGTGAGGTGCGAGGCCCCTGGGCTCTGAAATTCACTGTAGAAGCTATTACTCTGCCGTCCTGCCGCTTCCCACGAAACGCAAACAACAAAGAGCTCTAGCGAAGTGTACCTCGAGCAGGTTGAGGGAGTTCTTCTTTCGCCAGCGAGAGAGCGCAGCGTTGGCTCGATTTCGCTCCCGCTTCCGTTCCACTCTGCTATAAAAGCACAAAGAAGAGTAACGTAAGGGCTTCAAGCGCAAGCGCATACATAGAAGGCATATAGCGTGGATACAATGGCAGTTGGTGTGAGAGTCGCACTTTGTCTGGGGTTGCGTTGGTCCCTCATAACTCGTTTCGTCTGCTGAGGAACCAGCTGAGGATTGCCGAACTTTTCGCTTTCGTGAAGTGCGTACTGAAAGCTCAGCTTGAATACTTTCATTCGATGTATATGACACAGAGGCGTCCTCCGCAACATCATTTTCAAAACTCTCAGTAGGCGTGTCCTGCAGGAATAGCGTTGAAATAAATGCGTCATCCAGTGGGAAAGAGTCGTCATCCAGTGGAAAAGAGTCGTCAATGTCGCTGAAGTCCACAGGCTCTCCCACAAACAAGTCGCGCAGGTCCAAGTCGCAGTGGTCTGGGAAAATCGTATCAGACATGCTATGTTCCGATCCTAGGATGAACAGGTGGCCCGTTATTTACGGGAGGAATTGATCAGGTTCGTTGGGGGCAACTTCGATGCGCTCTCGTCGTGGAGAAACGCATTTAATCCCGTTCGTGCCTACCACATATATCCGTGTCACGTTCACTCAAAACTGATGTTTGTAATTATGCTGACCGCTACCCAACGATTCCAATCGTCTCAAATTTGCGTAGACGGTCCGTACTGATAATCATCATTTCGCATCATTTGCTCATCACAAAGACCCTTACAAACATCAGACAGGTGTTTGTTTTGACGCAGAGTTACGACTTTTCAGTGCGCATTTGTATATCACATCCTCCAAGCTTCTAGCCTGCAGCGCGAAAAGAACATACGTGTTCTGGCCAATCAAACATCGTTATACGAAATTACGAATCATCTACGAACAATGATATAAAAGGATAGAGAATTAGCGATGATCAATCCTATGGCGATCGACGATCGACATATTACAGTTTTGTCCATATCGACTAGACACCTCTCGTCTGGAGCTCTGGTGTGACATGACAACAGGACCAATATCCCAATACTGCCACATACTGCTGCTGCATCGAGCATAATTATATCGAACTGCGATCGTAGTACATTGGCACGTGGCACCTTTAGAATTTGCTTACATACCTATACCTCTAGTCTATGACGGTCCAGTTTTTTCAGAAAATCGATACCATTTTTTACTACTCTGGAACCCGAGTCTCCGGACCGAAATAGCGCGAATATTACTTAGGGTTTGTAACGCAGATTGAGCTTATGGGCGTCCGGAGACTCTGGAAGTACTTGTCAAGGGGGGGTCCTCCGAATCCCCTAAAATTTGTATGGTGGCAGCAGGGGGTTATATAATGCAGGTTTACTGTTTGACGCCGCATGTCCAGGAGATGCCTGGAACTCCCAGTATAAGAGATACCAGTGTCAAAATCACCCGTTGGCCAGCGAAACAGGGTATCTGCAGTTTCAAAATAAAGTAAAATGTCATAACTTTTTTATTTCAAGGTTATTTCTTGTGAAAGACGCGGCGAATCCCATGAACATCTTGCCCCTAGTTCATTACAACGTGTCACATGCCATGAAAGGTACTTAATGACATGTTGCTATTAGCCGTCAATATAAGAGAGGTCCCGTCTTTCTCTATAGGTGCTTTAGCGCTATCAATATGATATGCTATTTGCGATATAGCTTGCAAGCTTACATTCCAAATATATATACTACTGTAAATACATAGTATTTTCCATTAACGCCTCTTCCTCTGGCCAGGCTCTAGTGATGAATGCGATGAGCCGCGTTGAGGTCTCTTCGTACTTTTGAGAAGTGCCCCCTTTTCCTCACACCCGGCTCTACATAGCTATGTGCTCCGTTTTGTGATGTCACACAGTGATCCCCTCGAAAGGGTGGGGTCTGAAAACCCTATCCAAAAGGCGCATGCATGGCCTCACCTGCTGTGCGCTACACATCAAAACAGCACTTTACCATCTCCCCCAAGGCCCGCACATACTGTAGGCCAAAGAAAGTGAAAGTGAAGAGAAGTGAAGTACCTTTTTAAAACTTCACCGCCTGCTCCTCATCCGAGTTGCATAGCTCCCTTGAGGAAGGAGCTTAGAAACCCTATTTTGTGCAATGCACACGCCAACTCAATGTTCACGCGTGAATAAGAAACAAACATCTGCCCTAGAGCTGAAATACGCCACGGGACCTAAGAGAGGAGTGCAATACCTTTCCAAAACAGTTTCATTTGCTCGGTTCCGAGCTCTGTAGCCGTCCCTCGAAGAAATATCTAAGATGACCAATTATCTGCAGTGCACAAGCCAGCCACAAACCGTGGTTAGAATAGTTGACAAACATCCGCCCTAGGGCTTACATACGCAAGTTAAACTGAAAGGGGGCACTCTTAGCTGCCGAAAACTTTTCGATTTGCTCGGTTCCGACTTGTGTAGCTAATGCTATGAAATATCAAAGATGCCCTAGGAACAGCGGATCCTGCGCCTGCTCAATGTTCACACGTGAATAAGAAACAAACTCCGCCCTAGGGCTGCAATACGCCACGGGACCTAAAAGAGGAGTGCAATACCTTTCCAAAACAGTTTCATTTGCTCGGCTCCGAGCTCTGTAGCGCCCTCGAAGAAATGTCTAAGATGACCAATTATCTGCAGTGCACAAGCCAGCCACAAACCGTGGTTAGAATAGCTCATAAACATCCGCGTGTGAACAAACGTACGCAAGTTAACCTGAAAGAGGGCACTCTTAGCTGCCGAAAACTTTTCGATTTGTACGGTTCCGACATGTGTAGCTAATGCTATGAAACATCAAAGATGCCCTAGGAACAGCGGAGCCTGCGTCTGCTCAATGTTCACACGTGAATAACAAACAAACATCCGCCCTAGGTCCAACATAGAACACGGAAACCAAAAGAGGAATGCAATACCTTTCCAAAACAGTTTCATTTGCTCGGTTCCGAGCGCCATAGCTCATGCAACGAACTAGCGAAGATGACGTTCACGTGAATTAAGTATCGCAATCTTCGAGAAGCCTGCGCGCTTAAGCTGACGTCCTTGAGGTCGCAGTGAGAACTCGCCGCAGAAAACAAAAGTTACTGATATTATGAACAACGTACTCAACTCTCAGACCATAAACATATCGGCATCATGAGCCAGTCGGGAGCGAAATACGTTGTTGAGCTGCCCACTGCCGAGGTCCGTAAGAAAAAAGTAGACATTTATCGTCTAAATTCTGGCTTTTGACGAGAAAGACCAGAGTTTAGACGAGCTCCACAATCATCAAGTAACGCAGCCCTCGAATCGAATCGCGGGTAGCCGCGCGAAGCGCGGCTCGTCTAAACTCTGGGGACGAGAGTACATTTCTTACTCAGTGTCAGTCGCGTAGACCTCTCGCGAGTGCCGGCCACGGGCTGTCATCCCACTGTTCTCCCACCCCTCCACCCCCCACCCCTCAGGGGACTTTTAGGCATGTCTTGTGGAGTATCCAAGTAGCTCGCGCGCCCTTAGCCATCAAGGGAATCACTCGACAGCCCACCATCCTTCAGTTCACCCACCCACCGCACTGATTACCCCCCTCCGGACTTCTATGACTAACCCCCAGAAATTCTGCAAACCTTTTGCACGTTTTTCTCGCCCCCCTTAGCCCCACGGCGTGCAAATTATCCCATAGGACCTACTCGACCCCTGTGCACCGAAATATGGCTATGGGCCCTACGCTACAGCTCGCACAATGCAACTTAATCACTGACCCTGGGGTTCCCTCTAGAATTGGAGGGCAAACCGTCATAGAGATACATGATACAAAGACAAACAACAAAATTAATTGCTGAGCAATTGAAGCGAGTTCGGCAACGGCAGTACGGCAGAAACGGCACCTGCGGTATGCTCGAGTTGCGTTAATCCGACGGTAGCGGTAGTACCTGAACTCCGAAAGCGACCCCCCTTAGCTACGGCAGCCGTTGGAATGACCACCATACTTAATAAGGGTCGAAACCTCTGCTCTTTTTGTTTTAGGACCGAAGCAAATTACCTTACCTTACCTTGCTTGCTTACTTTCTAAAGCAAATTGAGAGTTTTCTGATCTGTGACAGGTGACTGGAAGTATGACAGTCACCGGGAACCGATCTGAAAACTGAGGTTTTCTAATCGGTCGGAGGCCATAAGAGCCGTCTTAGTGACTGAGAAGGCTTCTTGCCGTGTTCTGATTATTAACGATTAATTGTGTGGAAGTGTCTCGCTGCGCGTTCCGTAGTGAGAATTTGTTCGTTGATTGCGTAGCGTAGTTGAGATGAATTTTTATTTATTTCAGTGTGCAGAATGGAGTAGTGGTACACGAACGCTAAGAAATGCCAGCTCAAGATTACGGAGTTGGAGGCGCGACCTCAATATGCGGCAGCGATTGTGGCTTTTGGTGAGGGAGAGGAGCTTACGCCTGAGCAGGGGAAGGTGATGGTCGTCCAAATGGGTCGCTTTACCAATCGGTCGTGGCGCAATTGTTGGAGGACGCGACTCAAGCGACTGGGAAACGTGGGCGCCCTTGGGAAATGCATGTGGACATGGAGACCTTTCCAGGGTCTGATCGTGTGGAGCTGACCAGGGCCACGAACGAGAAGGACAAGGACAAGGGGCTACACAAGCGGTACGCAGAAGTCCAGCACCACTACGTCGCTCACGTCACGACGGTGGCAGCGGTGAAGGACGTTCAGCGATTGGTGGTGGGTTTGGAGCTGCCTGAGGACGCGATTAGGGCCCTTGAGCGTGTGGTGGACCTGGCTGTGAAGGGCAGGGAGCGAGCACGAGCTCGTGCCAAAATGTCGGCGATGGTTAGCGACAAGGGGACTGAGTTGGGTTGGCCGATGTGCGAGAAGTTGGAGTTACGTTCATATGTTGACAACGAGGAGGAAGACAAGGCGAAAGGATGCGAAAAGCCGAGAAGTTGGTGAAGGCGGAGAAGCAGGTAGCTGCTGTTGCAGCGAAACAGCGCGACCAGCCGAGGGGGATTTCGACAGGGTATATTGCTTACCGTGGCGGGCCGGCCCGGGGCAGTAGCTCACCACTCCGGGCCGAATGCGGGCCGATGGTGTCACGGTCCTGGATGGACCAGATGTATGGCACGGCTGTTATTGAACTGTAACAGCAACGCGCAAGAGTGTTGGTGGGTATGAGTGCAGCAGTCTGGGGACCAGAAGTGCTTGCTTGAGCCCAATGCAGGGGAGAAGTCCTGCCGCGATTGACCGGCCCCTGGCCGAGAGAGTCTCCCAAAAAGAGGGCTTGGCCGAAGATTGGCCGAAAGAATTTTGACCCTTAAGTATGCAAAAAGATGTCAAAACAAGGAAAAACAAATGTTTTCTCGAAAACTGGCCGAAAGGCCTCCGGAGAGGACTTCTGCCCTGGCCCAATGCTCCTCATATACTCTAGTGCGCTCACGCGTCGCACGCGTTGCCACCATCGGGTTGTGAACCCGAGAGCACTAGGTGAACTTGACGCATCGGCTAGACGATATAGCATTGATACTCGCATGTTGTTCAGTGCATGCTAGAAGCGAAGATGCGTCTTGACAGAACGAGTCAGTTCGTTCTTTTAAAGATGTATCTTGCTTCGCCATCTCGATGCCATATACTTGGCCTCTCGATGACAGATGTCACTCACCTTAGGTGGATGACAGACATTCTGATTGTACATGTCATAGTCGACCGTACTGACAATACTTGACGACTGTCATTATGACACATGACATGGCATGACATGACATGCCATGACATGACATGACATGACATGACATGACATGACATGACATGACATGACATGACATGACATGACATGACATGACATGACATGACATGACATGACATGACACATATGCCATCGGTCATATCCCTGATAGATCTCCCCTCTTGGAAGTGTTGTGACCTCATGTCACGAACCACGGCTTGTCGTGTACCTCAGCCGGGTTGTGACACTGGGGACAGTAGTCTCTGTGACGAACATATGACACGCGCAGTACGATACGCGCGAGTGGTGACAACAGTGACAGGGTACGGAAGTACGGATGGGTGTTACACCTTGTTTGAAGATAGCACCTGGGAGATAAGTAGGGCGGCGTAGCAGGATGAGGCAGACGCTCATTTTTGTTTTGCCTTCGTAACAGTGGGTCCCGAAATAGGAAGCACTCGCTCAGACCGCGAAAACGGCAGTGTTATGATATAGCAATTTATGATATATGATATTCTTTTGCTTGTGAGGTTGTACATTTTGTGCACTCGTGCTTGCGCACTGGCGTCAGAACTGTGATCTTCAGCCTTTTACAAAACAAAAATGTGCCTTATTACAGACATGTCGTCTGTAATTCCGAGAGTAAGACAGCAGTCCTGAAGAGCGAGGCTTCCGAAGGGTGAGGCCAGGGACGAATTTATCCGTACTGGTAAGCTTGGAAGGGGTTGAGCGAAGCAGACTGTTGAGACACTCGAGGTTCAGCAGCCATGCGAGACACAGCGACAGCGTTCATGGTCATATCCTGGGCTATCCTGGCGATGCCCTGGTGAAGCGAAGCACTGGATGGTAAAGCCAGGGACGGATTTTTCCGTACTGGTACGCCTGAAGGCGTAGAGCGGAACCAGGGTCTCAGTGTTTATTATTGTTACAGCGTTTATGATGCTATTCTGGACTGTTCTGGGAGACAGCATCCTGATGGAGCGAAGCACTGGATGGTAAAGCCAGGAACGGATTTATCCGTACTGGTACGCCTGAAGGCGTAGAGCGAAACGGGATTTTCAGTGCTTATTATTACGACAGCGTTCATTGTGGTATTGTGGCTTATTCTGGGAGATATCATCCTGCTGAAGCAGAGCACTGACCAGTGATAATAGGAGTGAAATTAACCGTGCTGGCTAGCTGGAAGGAGTGTAGCAAGACAGGGGTCACATTACCCACGAGACTCACCACTTCATTTATGAGCGAGTATGTCCTTGCAGTGACTGCTACTTAGTAGAGCGAAGCATTGAAAGGCGAGACCAGGGACGGATTCATCCGTACTGGTAAGCTGGGAAGTGTGGAGTGAAAAGAGCTTTCACATTGACACCTTCCCACTACCGGGGAAATAGCAACGGAGTCGACTACTGATCTCCAGAAGCAGCAAAGAGCCGAAAGACGTACCCAGAAGAGAGCGGTACGGGTGAGCCAGCACTTTTCCGAGCTGGAAGAAGAGGAAGCAGCCGCCGGAGGTCAGCCTGAGGCTGAAGCCCGGGAGCCCACAGTGATATTTGAGGAGGAGATGGATTACAGCGACTCCACTCGCCTTGCCCTTGGCACTTTGCCCATATATACGGGCACCAAGGAAGAAGACCGGCCGAAGTTCTTGAGGGACTTCGCCCTCATGTGCGAAAACTTCAGGCGCCAGCACAACGCCAACATCAGGAAGAGGCTCAGGTCCGTGACGAGCGCCAGTCTCACTGAAGAGCAAAAGAAAGCCCTGAGGGATACACCTCCTGGCTGGGAGACATTGTGGGATATCATTCCCGCGTGTTTAGATGGCGACAACTCACAAAGCCTCAGCTGGTGGCGTGAGAATTATGAAAGCGGGGGCATAGTGGCTTCGAACATGCGTGAATAGGGTGCTCAAGGACACCAGCGTACATGGTCCACTCGAGGGTTCCATCCCATGTGCTAGGCCCCCCTTCAACGAGATGAATGCTGGTGCAACGTGGGTGATCGCGAGGCCAGCAACGAACCAGGACGCTCAAGGGGAGGTTTCCAACGAGTATCAAACTAATGGAACCTCGCTGAAAGGGTTGACGGGACAAGATGGCACCCATGACACGCAGTACTTCTACGCCCTCAGGGGCTTCATTGCTGCGCTTGACAAAAAGTTCATGATGAAGGGAACACAGGAGAAAGTTGATATGTTGATCCAGAAGCCCCAAGAACTGGGGCAAGATGGGCTAACGTATATGAAAATGTGTCAACGCAGGGAGATGCAGCTCAACACTGGGAAAGTGGTGAGCGACGAGGCTTTGCGCACCTTCATCGAGGACTGCGTCGAGAACCTCCGCATCAAGATCTTCCAGACACGAGTGAAAGAGCAGCTGAGGGCTCAGTTCCCACCACCCAACCGGGTGACCTGGAAGGACCTGGAGGCTATCATCGAGGTACAGGACAAGCTCAAAAACGACGCAGAGTCCTGGATCCTCACCTTCCTGCAGGAGATCACCAGGCGGTGCGGCTGCCAGTATTCCACCTGGGAAGCCCGGCAGCATGGCCTCGACTTCAAGGCCATAAAAAACTCGATCAGGAAGATAGAGTCAGCCGTGGACGGGCAGGCAGGCGACCCTGAGACCAGTAAGAAGGCGGACGCATCGCCTTATTCTAAAAAGATGAAGAAGGAGGTGAATGTCGCGGAGAGGGCCAAGAAACCTGCGTACACCAAGACACCTCCACCGGCAGAGGGCAGTCGTACCAACGACAAGCCCAAGTGTTTGCGCTGCTTCGGAGGAGGCTGGCATGAATCCACCCCCGAGCAGTGCAAGAGTGGCTACAAGCACGTCAAGCTGCCAGCGGGGTACCACGAGAGCAGGCTTGGGTCCAGCAAGTGGTGGGATGCCGAGAACGCCGTCTTACGGATGTACAACTTGAAGAACCGCTTCAAGAACTCTGACTGGGGCATCCTGGTGACCGACTGGCAGCAGCTGTCCAACGACGAGAAGGACAAGTACCGTGCTAAACTGCCACCAGCGGACAAGCAGAAGAGCCCAAGTGGTAACGCAGACGCGCTGAAGGCTGAATATCAGGGCATGGTGGCCGCCCGAAAGACTGCCAGTCGTGCTGGCAGTGTGAAGTCACAGGTGCTCTCCGAGGATGAAGGTTCGGACGAGGAGCCGCTCACCTCAAGCGCCGCAGAGAGGGAGGTATACATCTCAGACGTGCACGCCCTACCAAATAGGGACGGGTCCATGTGATTCAAAAATCACATGGACCCCACATGGACCTCACGTGGACCCACGTGGACTTGGAATGGACCTCACATGCCCCAAATTGTCAGACTTTTCTCCCTAGGGGTCCATGTGGGGTCCATTGAAGGTCCATGTGGGGTCCATGCGGTTTTCAGTCACATGGACCTCACATGGACCATCCCAACGGGTCCATGTGGGGTCCATGTGATACCCCTCAGTGTGTACGTAGCATGTGGACCCCACATGGACCGGTAAGGACCACATGGGTCCGATGGTCAGACATTCCTACGGGTCCATGCGACGCATGGACCCCGCATGGACCCATAGGCATAATCGCATGGACTTCACGGGGACCACTCGGTTATCATCACATGGACCCCACATGGACCGGTAAGGGCCACATGGGTCCGATGGTCAGACATTCCTACGGGTCCATGCGACGCATGGACCTCGCATGGACCCGTAGGGAAGCATCACATGGACCCAGCATGGACCCCGCCCGTTTGGGCGCTCGCTCGATGGGTCCATATGATTACTCGGCAGGTCCATGTGATTATTGATCGGGTCCATGTGATCATTTAGCGGGTCCGCGTGATCATTCAACGGGTCCATGTGATCATTAGGCGGGTCCTTATGATTGTTTTGCGGGTCCGTGTGATTATTTAGCGGGTCCATAAAATATTTAGTAACACGATTGGGTTAGCGGTCCATGTGGGTATTACGGTCCTGCGTGATTTTTCATGGGTCCATGTGTGATTATCGGCGGATCCGTGATTATTAAGTGGGTCCGTGATTATTTAACGGGTCCATGTGATTTTCTAACGGGTCCATGTGATTATTTAGCGGGTCCATGTGATTATTAAGCGGTCCGGTGATTTAACCAGGTCGGTCCGGGGTCGGTCCGGGGTCGGTCCGGGGTCATCCAGGTCATCCAGGCAACCACATGCTGCCTAAAGCATGGCCATACGGGTCCATGTCCCCACGCCAGCGAGGAATCCGTGGTGAGATTTCGATGGACACATGGACCCCACATGGACCGACGAAACACCGCATGGACCCATGGTGAAATGTCGGCAACGAGAAATCAGAAAACAAGTGTGGGACCCACCCCGACCGATAGAGATTTTTGGACCAATCTAGTGGTAAAAACCCGAAGGCTTCATCGACGGGTCCATGTGATCCATTTTTCACGGGTCCATGTGGGGTCCATGTGGGGTCCATGTGGTCCCTACGGGTCCATATGGGGTCCATGCGGGGTCCCTATTGGTCCCAGGACCGCATGGACCCGTCCTTATTTGGTAGGGACGAGGTGAACCACCGCGAGATCGCTGGGCCAGGGTTGCCATCCGGCTCTTCTGCCAGCGTGCTCTCAGCACTGGCTGAAGAAATGGGCGAGGAGGTGCTCTCCGACGCGCTCAACACTCTAGGCTTGGGGGGACTCCCCGAAGCACTGAACACTGGGGGCGAGTCCGAAGTCATGGCCGCACCGGCAATGGCGCTGGGCAGCACTCACCACATGAGGGGGTTCCCAGTGAAGACACCCGAGGAGTACGAAGCTGAGGCACAGGTGCCTTTGGCGCCGGCAGCGGACGAGATGCAGAGGAAGGTGCAGCTCATGGCCTCTGTGATCAAGAGTCTGGGCGCGGCCTTCCGCAAGCTGGCTGCTGGGCTCATAGCGGAGGGCAGGATAACAGCCCCCAGGGGTGTGGAGACGTTGGTAGAACTGGCCGAGACCGGTCAGCTCCCCATGCCAACAGCCTTAGCAGCAGGCCGTCAGAGCAACGGCGAAGCTGATGGTGATGACTACGAAGACGATGACTGCCCGGGCATGGAGTCTGGTGATGACAGTGACGACAAAGACGATGATTGCCCGGGGATGGAGTCCGGGGATGACAGCGACGAGGAAGAGATCCCTCTGGACGAGATGCCGGAGGACATGGTGGATCAGCCTAAGAAGGAAAGAGCTACTGTGTACGTCACCGCAGCGGCAGCTACCATCCAGGATAAGTTCGGGGTGACGGAATTCAGTGGGAGGGGTGAGCTACACGCGGGGACCATGGAGGCCAAGGCCTACGAGCTACTGAAAAGGAAGATGCTCAGAGGCCTCACAGAGGAACAGCTCACAGCGATGGCGCAGGTTCAGCCCGTGTGCAAGCTCCTGAACGAGACGCTGGCGCAGGCTGGGGATGGCCCTCGTGGCCTCTGGTGGGTTGCTCATGTTGTACAAGGCCCTGCTCCTAGACACCGGAGCCAACTGCAACATCATCCCCATCCGAACGGTCAACCGGCTCGGCCTGACCATCTTTGATGCGGAGACAGGGGCCAGGGTGGCCAGGTGCGACGGCAGCCCCGCGGAGTTCACCAAGTACTGCTACGTGGACGTCATCCTCGCTGCAGGCACTCCCTACATGACACTGCACCGGCTCCACGCCTTCGTCACGTTCACCAACGACACCACGTGGGACTTCTTGGTGGGCACAGGTCCCCTGAAGAACGCATTGAAGCTCACCATCGACCTCTACCGGGGTATCGCCACCTCTGAGGCCGCGGTATCGTTGGGCATGAGGGAGAAAGTCACGCTACCACTGATTGAGCTGACGCCGCCCGCCGACGTGAGGAGCAAACGGAACGAGGACCCCAGGGTGTGCCTGGCGACGGAGATCTTTGACGACCGTGCTCCGCCACGACACGAGGCTGCGCTTGCTGAGGCGGTGGGAGAGGACCGTCTGGCCCTCTCAGGAGAACGATGTGCATTCTCACAAGGACATCCTGAGCTAGCTCACCTCCTGGAGTCGTTCCTGGAGGAGCTCAGACTTAAGAGGTTCAACCAGGAGAAGCGGGAGATGCTCGACGCACGCTGCCAGTCCATGGTGGAAGTAGGTGTATTACGACCCAGCTCCCTGATGCAAGCCGAGCTCACTGGGCGAATCAGCCTGCACGCCGAGAGCTCCAGGTTCAAACCACCTGCGCCTGGTACATCCGTGACGGACCAGATGTTGGGCCTGCTGCAAGCGACATCGTGCAGTCAACGAGAGGCCAATGTGGCGACCAGGAGCGAATGGTCTGATGCTGGGGAGCCAGTGAGCGCGACGCCCATTACGCCGGCAAGGCTGATGGCAACCCAGACCGACCCTCGCTACCCAGATCTGACACAGGAGCAGGAAATTGGGAGCGACACAGAGTATGTGTCGGCCAGCACGCAACCGTGGGCGGGCATGGCAGTGAACCCATGGGACAGTGAGAACAAGGAGGGCAGCTGGTCTCAGCAACGCTTGTATGTCGATCGCACTGGCTATGCTCGCTTGTGCACACTTTGCGAGGAGGACGAAGAGGACATACCCGAAGCAGACTTCGTGCGCGTCACATTCGCACGCTGTGGGGATAAGAAGGACGTCCTGGGGACGGAGCTGCTGTGGCCTGACTTCACGTTGGTGGACCAGAAGGTCGACAAGGAGACGAAAGTGGCCTCAGACACCTGGGCCACGCGTGCGAGTTGGAGGAAGGACAACGACCAGGTCGCGCTTCCTGACTGCCAGGCCCATCGAGACGCCGGGCGGTACACCATGGCGGACGTCCAGGAAGCCCTCATTGCGCAGCAGGTGTACCCCACGGGAGTCGTGACTGGCACCCTCATGTGGGACAGGAGGGCGCGCCAGTTTTGCGTGCTCAGCGAAAAGACTCGTGTGCAGTGGGAGCTCATGGAGAAGATGGTACGTCACACCATGGCTGGCAGTGCCAGCATGAGCCCCATGGGCAGGGTGACTGGCGAGTTCCAGCTGCCTTTCTACTACGAGAGGGACCAGCGCTGGCGATATCAGCCCCTGAAGTACGTCCAGAGGGTGGACATTGCCAACCTCCGAGCTCGCCTGAGGGTAAAGTACGACGAGGTGGTGGCCGGTGAGCAAGCCATCCCGCTGCTGACGCTGTCAGATGTGACGGAGAAAGGGGGAAAGTTCTACCCAGTGACAGATGGAGAAGGAGGAGATGGCGAAGTGTTCAGCACCAACGCCGCCGCCCTGGAGTTTCTGCACTTGGGGGAGGGCAGGTTGATGCTCGCCGCGTGCAAGACAGAAGACAAAGCACGGGACGAGCTTGACACCTATGGAGCTAGGCGAGACCCAGCACCTCGACCGCCAGCCCCCAAGCATAAGACGATCAGGAGGGATGAGGCGGGGCCATCTGGCCATGCGTCAGGCAAGACCCCCAGGGAGGACAGTGCAGGGCCATCTGGTTCCGTGCCGCAACCAACCTCAGCCCCGCTGCGCTTGAGGCATCAGACCTGGCCCAATGGGGATTTTGACCCTCAGAACCAGGAGTATCACCCATCGGTGTTCCAGGGTACCTACGAACCCGAGTCGGACACCAACAGCGAGAACACCACTAAGAGGTCCGACTGGTTGAGCCCGAGGGAGATCGCGGAGTTCGCAGAACTGGACGGGCAGACTGTCTTCCTCGTCCCCTACCGATGCTTCAAGGGCAAAATTGAGTTCCAGCTGGGGAAGCCCTATGCGGAACGAGGAAAGGGACTGCACACGTGCGAGCTCACCAGCAAGATGATGCACCGCTACGCCTCCTCTGCAGTAGTGGGACGGCGGGGTGAGTACTTGCCTCTGGGGGGGCAGTCGAGAGGCTGTACTGGTGGACTCCTGGGCACCGTTCGGATGCACGTGGAGCACCTCGGCACAAGCAAGGAGCTGGTGGAGATAGCCAAGAGCCACCTGATCGACGGTCCGCAGCGAGGCACTCTGCGAGTCCTGAGGACAAGAGCCACCCTCCGTTCCAAGGCCGTGTACTACCTCTGTGAGGGTTACGGCTACTACCACATGCGGGGCTCCTATGACTACTATCCTTATTAATCCAGATTCTCCCACAAGGATCTAGCGCAAATGGGCATGGCGACGTTGTATGTCGTATTTCTTGGCCCGGCATATGCTTTGGGGCAATATTTATGAACCTTTTGAATTATCTATAACATTGGTTTGCTTGAAATGTCGATGGTTTGACCTTTAATCTTAGCGTGGTTTGGGTAGTTCGTAATACCCCTGGTTTCTCCTGGTTCCCACTCGGCGTCTCACGCAGGAGTCTGCCACCGACGCTAGGGTGCTCGTTTACTCGTAGCCCGTGCGGGCTGCTCATGACACAAGCGTTTTCGGGAGCTCTGGCCGTGGGACTCGCACGCTGCTTAGCAAAGTCGTGGTCCATCATCCAGCGCCGCACCAGCCGCTTCACGGTGAAATAGAAGTAGTACTCCTTGGGACGATACTCCTCCCCGCGCGCCGTTTTAACAACGTCGTACCTCTCCTCCGTGCACCACTCTGTGGGCTCGCCATCCGCCCCACGCTTCGTGGGCACGCCGCATACCTCTTGCACCCTCTTCCCCGGCTTTCCATCCCCGTTTTGCCATGCGAAATTGCGGTGGAACTTGGGACACACGTGTATCGCATAGTCCCATACGCTCTCCGCACCGAGCGCCCGTCTCATCATGTGCCATAGCGATCCCGGCAGGTTGCAAGTATTGCCGCCCAGGAGCATCTTCAGGACTTTCAGGAAGGTGTCGAAATGGTCATCAGTCCACCTCTGTCGCCTTTTCATATCCATGAAGTACCATACGGCCTCCTGCACGGTCACTCCGTTCGGACTCGCCTTCCCGTGCGTGACCAGCGGTTGCGACTGCTTTCCTGTTGCTAGGTTTGGCACGTCCGTGACACACAACGTAATCGCGGGGTCGGGCTCAGCCTGCAGGGCCAGCACAATGTCCTGCACGGACTCCGTCGCGATACTGACTTCGGTATTCATATCCACCAGCACTGCCAACTCCTGCTTACAATGGCAGTCACACCACCAGCGCTCCCCGCCATATTACTACTCCACGCCAGGACACCCACATCACGGTGGCTGCGCTGGGTATTAACACTTTTCAAATGTATCGGCGAAACAGGCGTGTGTTCTGGCTCCAATATAATTCCCAGAAGCGTGATTATACCGCGATTAACAGATGCAGCCTTCCGTTAACACTCCTGAACTGTCCCATTAACACTCCCTCGCCAACGGTTAACACTTCCTTCACACCTCATTAACACTTTTCCGCCTATAATATAGCCCATTAAAAGGAAGTGGCGACTTTAATGGGCTATATTATAGGCCGAAAAGTGTTAATGAGGTGTGAAGAAAGTGTTAACCGTTGGCGAGGGAGTGTTAATGGGACAGTTCAGGAGTGTTAACGGAAGGCTGCATCTGTTAATCGCGGTATAATCACGCTGCTGGGAAGTATATCGGAGCCAGAACACACGCCCGTTTCGCCGATACATTCGAAAAGTGTTAATACCCAGCGCAGCCACCGTGATGTGGGTGTCCTGGCGAGATATCTCGCTCACGCATCGTTAGTGGGTTACAGGGGAAACATTTTGGTGCCAGTATGGGCAGGGCGGGCTGCATACCTCAAACAAGAAGTCTGGCGGATCAAGCATACGTGCAACTTACGTGTATCCTCCAGGCTAGGGAGGCCCTCCTCGTACCTGGTGGGAAGAGCCACAGGCTCAATCCCAGCTTTTTTCAAGGCCTCAAGCTTTGCCGCGTCGTTGTAGACCGTGACGGAGATTCCCTCCGCCCCCTCCACCTTCGCGAAGGGGTGCTTTGCGTGGGGCCTCAAGACCCACGCTTTGCCCTCCTTCTTCCACGATCCATAACGGAACGCGGAGCGGAAGTTGTTGACGTCGTTTCTTATCTTCCCCTGTATATAGGGGATGATTGTGACGTCCACGGAGTGGTCGTGACCACTCTCCTTGGCGATTTTGCGCACGAGCTCGGAGTACCGTTTTCTTGTTGGGCCCCCACGTTGACGAGGGGATTCCATTCCTTCATCGACACTGAGTATTCGCACAACGTGAAGGAAGAAGAAAATTAATTAAGCAACAATACAACCTAGCAACGACAATCCAACGAACCGCGGTGCGCACCCGTCTCTTTGTTGATCGCGGCGCGCACCGCCCGCTCGTGGGGTTGTAGAACCCCGCGATTGCGCATGCGCATCCCAACCGCTCCAACTTTTTTTCGGGGGGGCCTTTGCTTGGTATTACTCCACTTGGCATCTTTTGCGGTGGCGGGGGCGGAGGCGAATCCCTCTTCGCTTTTTCTATGCCCCGACACGTACTCCAACAAGCCCGCCAATGATTTCTCCTCTCCCATAGCATCGCAGAGGTCGTCGTATGCCTCTCGCTCCTCGGTTGTGGGGTGACTCATCGATGCGTGGATGTTTGAGTGAGGGGCTCGGCCTGGCTTAGGGTGTGTACGGTTTGGTACGGGTGAGTTGCGTCTTTATCGATGAGACACCACGCAGAGTGAAACGTTAAGACGCCTTTAGTTGGCGGCTAGCATGCTACGGCGCTCCTCCCCGGTTACCGTTCGAACTTCGGTTCGTTACCTTGCATTCGCATTGACCACGCAGTTCGAATTTGTGGCGCTCAATTTCTTTTTTTTCGTGACCTTTTTACGCAAGCCCTTCTGTGTCATACGTTGTGTAAGGACAGTCCTTTGGCATCTCGTACAACATGTATGGTCTTCACCGTCGAAACGAACGCCAACTCGGGTTGCAGCCTTTTGTTCTTCGCCTTGAAGGACAGAAGAAACCCCCATCGTTGCGCCTCCGGCTCCTTATCGCTTTTGGGCTCCCAGGTCGAAGGGTCGGTGGCGTCCGTGCAGGCTGCAGAACCTTTAAGCACTTCTTCCATCTCCGGGGTATGATCCTGGTTAAAAACAAATGGCTCGCTGATTTCACAGCCACTGTTCTGCAACATCAGGACCAGGTCAGCGTAGGTGTATGGCGCCTGCAACGTCCAATTTTCAATTACCTGCATGCGCTGGTCAGCCACCGCACCCCTCGTCTCGTGTTCTTCGGTAGCAATGGGGTTATCTTGAAGTACCATTTGTGCCAGCGCTACGGGATCCCACCCTTGATCGGTCTCCTCGTCCAACCCAGTCAAAATGATGCCCGGGAGGTCCACGATTTCTGGTACCTGATTCAACAACGTAGGACCACTGGCTTCGCCAGAGGACACCGCCGTCTCCCCCATGTCCCCCTGCTCCAATCAAGGCTTCAGACGCTGTCTTAGCCAATTTCGACACTTCAGTGGGTTCAAGGCTGTCGCGACGCTGGGATCCCAATTCAGCGACTGTTCGGAGATCGTCAACGGCTGTAGTTTCGCTTGCATGTGCGCTGCCCTGTCCGCTGTTGTCACTGCCGACCAGCAGAAGCTCGTACTTCTTCTGCATCAGCTTTATCCGATAAAGGCTCCTACCGTGCGGATCCCATGCATCCTCTGGTGCTGATTGGATAAATGTTGGTTCAGCTGGTGTTTCTGGTTTCCCCGAGCGATACGGTAACCCATCGTGCACAGTGTCGATCTCGTCGTTCGTCATGAGCGCCACTTCTCTGAAGGCCGACCCGGCAGGCAACTGTTGCCCCATATATACCGCAAACTTCTCGTCCTCGTAAGTCATTTCGTCGAAATACCTGTCAAGTTCCTGCCGTTCAGACTCATCCAACTTTCGACTGTGGGCATCCTGAAGCAGGCTCAACATCCCCAGCCCCAGATTGAAAGCCTCGCGACCTTCAGGCTGCACGATGTAGTGTACGTCGCTCTCCACGTCTAAAGCAATCTCCAGAAGACTGTGTCCTGACCCCGTAGAATCTAAA
>LGRX02008765.1:0-93130 GCA_001247695.2 Cymbomonas tetramitiformis
CTGGCGGCGTATCTCGAAGGAGAAGTGGAAGGCAGTGGATCGCAAGAAGGCGTACGATGGGGCGCCACGTAAGTCAACTGGCGGGATGGGAGTGACAAGCGCACACTCACCACCTAGGAGATCAGCGGAGGGCGGAGGTCCCAGTGGCGTTCCCCCAGACGGTGGAGCAGAAGAATGAGAAGATGATGAAGATCAATCTGAACCTCCTCGTCGACCTCCTTCTGGACCCCCACACTATCCTCCTGGCGGTTACAGTGGATCGCACCGGGGAAGGGCGATGCTAGTCACTGCGGAGGGGTTGAGCCTGTGGACGCCTACGCCGCCTGGGTATTCAGAATTCCAGTTTGACATGCCCACGGCTACTGGATTGGCATCCACGGGACCCTTCGGCGTCAACCTCTTCTACAAGGCCCTGACGTTGATCGGTATGCCCCTCACGGAGTACATCTCCGCTGGGGGGTTGGTAACTGGTTCCCCCGCCTTACTTCTATCCCCCGCTGTCCCCACCTATGTCATGATGGTGAACAAGGACGCGGTGGATACGGTGTTACACGAGTATCACCGCAGTCCTGGAGGAAGGGGGGTGGTGTCACCAAGCTGGATGGAAATCCCAGACTGGCCTCTTGAAGAGCAGATCTCCACGCTGGATCGAGATTGTCTGGCAGCCTGGTTCGAGGTGCAGCGAAGTCAATGGATGGTACGTAGACGAGTGCCGGAGAGAGAGGAACCTTCCGGCCTTGGAAGCTCCTGCGACGCCTCCATCCTGTTCGGCTGCGCCATCCTCATCAATGGTCAGGGCGCCATCATTATCAGTGGCTCTGACCAATACGCCTATACTTAATGACCCGATGGTAACGCGTATTCCGGTGGCTACTGCGAACACTTCGACGACCTTATCGGCAGTGATACCACACGCAGGAGACTCATCTGTACCATCTGGAGTACAACCTGCTGGAGTCCCTCCTGCCCTTGCTGCCCCACCTGGGCTATCAAACATTGGAGTCCCACCCGGTCTCGCTGTTCAATCTGGGGTGCCTCCTGTCGGACATCCTTCGGGCATTGCTGTGCAACCTGGGACGCCCTGCGTAGGACTTAATCCCGGTGTGGCTGTTCATTCTGGGATTCCGCAGATCAGCGCGGCTGCAGCGGGATCTTCTGCAGGAGGTCATGGACATTCCCTTCATTCAGGACCGCATGCGCCGCAACACCGGAGTCCCTATTTCGCAGGACCGGTTGCGCCACATCTCCACGTTCGTCCAGGCCTTTCTCCACACGCCCAGGTCTTTAACCCTCGCCCTCCTGGACAAGGAGAACACGACCCTGGCGACAAGGCGGCCTATCTGGAGAGCAAGGTGCAGAGCAACATTGACCGCCTCGTTGAAAAGCTGACCCGCTTCCCTTCCGCGGAAAAGCTGAGTAAAGAGAAGGCCATTACTGAGTTGGAAACCTTTGCGAGGAATCTGCACAAGCTCCTCAACGAGAAGGTGGTACTGAGGGCGTTCTCTCAGGCGAGTTGCTACGCGGGAGAGGGGCGTCAATCTTCGGTCTCCGAGGTGCTCTGGACCGTGACAGAAACTGCATTGGGCACGGAGCAGAAAGAGTATATGGAGAGGGCTGGCGGCGGTTCTGGGACATCGGAGGCCTGGCGTCTCCGGTACAGCGACCCCGACGTCTTTCTGGGGGATCTGGCGGTGAGTACTCTTCCGGTGGCGGAGCTGCAAACTCTTCGAGATGACCTACAGATTGGCCAGAAGAAAGATGAGTCCGCTGACGCCTACCACTCGCGTCTGACCAATCGCCACAAGACAGTGAACTTCATGGCAAAGGTCGTTCAAGGGTGCGTACAAGTCTCTGAGTCGGAGTTCTCATACATATTCTGGAGGGGTCTCACGTACACTGACAAGGTGGGTGAAGAGTTGCGAAGGATCAAACTGGACCTCTCCGAGCCGCATGTGTGGGAAGAGAAGATGAAGGAGGAGGCGACGCCCCGTGATGTTACTCAGGCAATCTTAAAAGTGCCTATTACCCGCAGCTTAAGGTGGCTTAAGCCACCTTAACTCGAAGGGCTCATTGGGGCTTCCTCGGCGGTGCTTTCAAAATTTGGAGACCTATGTCGTCAAGATCTTGAGCTGCTCTTTCTGCAGTGTCTTATCAAAAGTTTGATCTGAGTTCATCTTGACCCTCAAAATCTCGGTTGAAGTAGGGTGGGTATTTCCCAATTTTCCTTAAGATGGCTTAAGCCACCTTAAGCCAATTAGCTCACGGGGGCTTCCTCGAAGGCGCCTTTCAAAATTTGGAGACCTGTGATGTCAAGATCTCGAGCTGCTCTTTCTGCAGTGTGTTGCCAAAAGTTTGATCCGAGGTCATCTTGACCCTCAAAATCTCGGTTGAAGTAGCATGGGTATGCAAAAACCGGAAAAATCGCTCAAATTTCACTAAATGTTGCGCCCTCTTGGATACTTCCCAAAATTGCTCACCGGGAACTTGGGCTCGCCGAATAGTGCATATAGTGTCTAAAAGAAGACATTGTCGCCGTCATTTTGAGCTTAAAAAATCTAGTTTCCGGTACCGATAGCTCCCGCAATAATTGAAAACGTTAAGGTGGCTTAAGCCACCCTAAATCGCTGTTAGGGTGGCTTAAGCCACCCGAAGGGTAATAGCCAAAAGTGCTGGAGATTGCCAAAAATATCGAGTCGCGCAAAGAGAAGAAGGCGGCTCAGGCTCAATTCAACAGGAGTGGAGAACGAACTGGCCGCCCCTGGAATTCCCCTTCTACATCTCCGTCACCCTCCAGGTCCTTCTTCCGAAGCCGCTCTCGGGAGCCCCATCGATTGATGGCAGTCACGCACGCTGAGCTCGCTGCAGCGCCGACCTCTGCTCGACCATCGCCCCCGGCCTCGACAACAACCCCGACCTATCCGAAGCGAGTGAGAAACTGCTACGCGTGTCAAAGTCCCGACCATCTGGTGCGGGACTGTACGGACGCGGTGAAGTTAGCTGCGTGGAAGGCAAACGCACCCCCTCGTTTAGCTCGAAACCGAGAACAAGTGGCGGCGTTGTTCTGGGCGTTGTCGCGCAATGAGGACACTGAGTGGGCACCTGTCGAGCTAAAGGCGGAGATCGAGAGCTTGGCAGAGATGGATGGAGAGGCCGTGGAATCCTTGGCGGCCTTGGTAGGGTGCTCCGAACAGCTGGCGGTTATTGGTGCGGAGTTGCGCAACTCCGAGGAGATCACTATCTCTGAGGAGGAAGGGTGATGAATCACCCTTCTTGGTGGCGACAAGCTCGCCACTGACTTTCAGCAGTAAGCTGAGAGTTTCACCTGAAGAAGGTGATCCTATGCCTCGGCACTTTGCAGTGTTAGGCACATGGATGTACAATAATGTGTACGCGCCCCTCTTGACGGAACAGTCACAGCGTTTACCCGCGTGGCAGTGGCGAAGTAAGGGGAGGGCGACCTCGATGGAGGCTCTGATGCAGCGGATCCGGAAACAGCTGCGACAGAAAGTATCTGCTGCTGACATACAGAAGGACCTGGACAAGACCTTATCAATGGATGGCGGCGACGCAATATTCCAATTAGATTCCTAAACAGAAGGAGCATTCTGGATATGATGCGGACAATGGCAGACCTACCTCTCGCACATCACGCTGCAGGGGGTGTGGTACCGGTATGTACCCGGAAATCAATGATCACATCACACGTTGATAATCTACTTCAGCGAGGTGCGGTGGATATTGGTGAATTACATCGCAACCGGAGTTTGACAGCTCTGGATTTGGCGATGCATCTAGCTACCCTTTTAAGGTATGCTTGGGAAGAGTTGTCTATGGAAGAGCAACTACACGCTATGTCTCAGGAGACCTCCACTCCAAGAGGCAGCAGACAGTGGTGGGAGTTGGAGGGGTGGAAGCGTGTGAGGAAAAGATATAAGCCCATCTCTGTGCGTGACGATTCTGGAACTCTACTGGTGCTAGAATCCTTGCAATCTCCTGTGGCACGCCCATCAGCGGCGATATCTGATACGGGCAGGATACCAGGATCTGGGGGGGACATCCCTGGAATTCCTGATACGTGGTGTAGTTTATATCGAGTACACCGATTTCGAGAGATTCAGCAAGAAGCAGACCCAGCCACAGTTTATCAGGAGATGTTCGCGGAGGATATGCCTGAGGTACCGATTAATTCAGGTGATACTCCATCTGAAGGCGATGATTCTGGAGGGCCGGTAGGTGCTACAACCCCTCCATTGTCGGTACCGGAGGTTTCAGAATCTCCGATTAATACGCATGCATCAGCGGATGAACAGATGTCCACGCCCGATAACGACCTAAACTTCACGCAGCAAATGATGGCAGCGGAAGATCAAGACTTGAAACCAGTTGCGGACCACAACGACGCTGCAACTACTACTCATGTATCACCTTCAACCACCATGGACGCGCAACTGTCCGTGTTGGATAGTCACCCTCTGGATGATGATGACCTTGGAGGGAGTCACCCATTGGATGATAATGAGGAAGACGATGATGACCCACTTAAATCTGAGCGGGTGTGCAGCAATGGTAGTGTACGATGGGGACCCACTGAATACTTGGCTTCTGCACAAGATCCAGATGGACCCCTACTTCTGGTATTCTTCGCGTACTTGAAGGGACATCGTGTAAAGGTGCTGGTGGATTCTGGAGCTTCAGATATATTCGTATCTGAAGACTGCGCCAGACGCTGCAAGTTGACTACGCGAAGTGGACCCGCTATGCGTGTGACTCTGGCGGATGGCTCAGTCAAGACGACTGGTCATGTGGCTTATTCTAAGTTCACTGCCAGGACCACGACAGGGACCTATACTGAGCAATCTATGGCTATGCGGGTGCTACCCTTGGGCATCGCCGTGGACATGGTGTTTGGAGGGAAATGGCTACGCAGCTTATCTCCCATTACGCTGGACTATGATGGCAATGGTTCAGTGTCCTTTTCTAACAAAAGGAAAGGAGGCGGTGCAGAGAGGGTTGCCATTTCCGGGTGTAATCCTGGAATCAGTGCTGCCCCTGGAGGAAGGAAAGGGAAGCGACGAGGAGATGTGGATTGTGCGGGGCTGATTGACGAGGTGTTCCTCACTTCGGTGCAGTTGAAGAAACATCTAGTGGCCGCGGAAACGCGGAGACTCGCGGGAGACGCTTCTTCAATGCCCGCATGGTTGATGATGGCTGCGAGGACCACAACCGGAGAGTCGGCTTTCAAGGTGGAAGCTGAGGATTTGGCCGTTGAGAAGGAGGACATCTCGAAGATTCCTACTGGCGCCAACGATGAACCGAAGAACCCTGTGTCGCAGCAGGACTCGCAAGATGCGGATGCCACTGCAGCGTGGAAGAAGAAGTTCAAGGACCTCTTCGACGAGTTTGAGCAGGAGCTGCGGGACTCTTTACCTTCTGGATTGGAAAACCTTCGGCACGCTGACGAAGATCAGGCGAAGATTAATCTCAAGCCGGACAGAGAAGGAGGACCTCCCTGTAGAAGACCTTACAAGATGTCTGTGGAGGAGTTGCGTCAACTACGAGAACGCATTGAACAACTGGTGGAGAAAGGATATATACGACCCTCTTCGAGTCCGTATGCGGCTCCTTGTTTAATGGTACCCAAGCCAGGACAGCCCCATATCCTTAGGCTGGTGTGTGATTTCAGGCAACTGAATTCACAAACAATTCGAGACCGGTATCCTCTACCTGATATTCAAATGATGTTTGACGAGATGCAGGGAGCTACCCATTTCTCCACCTTCGACGCTGTAGACGGGTTCTGGCAAGTACCTATGGCACCTGAGGACGTGGAGAAGACAGCGTTTACTACTCAGATGGGAGCCTACGAGTGGTTGGTAATGCCTCAAGGCTTGCAGAACTCCCCGTCACAATATCAACGGCGAATGCAGCGAGCGTTGGGACATTTACCCTTCGTCAGAATTTTCATTGACAATGTGTGTGTTTACACCAGTGGGACCGTGGAGGAGCACTACTCTGCGGTACGTACATTTCTGTTAACATGCCGCGAGAAGGGTGTATACTTGAAGAAGTCTAAGGCACAAATGTTGAAGTCTTCTATCAAGTTTCTTGGTCACACTCTGTCGAAGGAAGGATGCCAACCTCAACATGATAAGGTGGCGGCAGTGCGCGATTGGCCTGCGCTAGAGAATGTTACCCACGTGCGGCAGTTCTTGGGACTGGCGGGATATTATAGGCGTTTCATCCACTGCTTCTCTGAGATAGCGCAGCCCTTGACCAAGCTGACCAAGACGGATGTACCCTGGACATGGGGACCGGAGCAGCAGTGGGCCTTTGAGGAGTTGAAAGCTGCTCTGGTTAAGGCGCCCATTCTGGCATTGCCAAATATGAAGGCGGCAGCTGATGGATCTGCTCCTTTTCTGGTGCAGACGGACGCTAGCGGAGTGGCGCTAGGCGGGGTCCTTATGCAAGACTGTGGGAATGACCTGAAGGTGATTGCATATGAGAGCCGACAATTTTCAGCGGCAGAGCAGAATTACCATACTGGAGAGCGAGAACTGGGAGCTCTACATCATTGCTGTACAGTGACGTGGAGACATTATTTGATTTTCACGGAGTTCAAGCTTCAAGGTGATCACCGCCCATTAGAGTGGTTAATGGAGCCGGGGCGTGAGCTATCTAGGCGACAGGCGAGATGGTACATGGACTTGGTGGAGGTGGGTGTTCCCCGTATGGAATATGTGAAGGGGGCTCTGTTGCTGGTACCTGACGCCTTGTCTCGCCGACCTGACTATGTGGTCAAGTCGCCACGAGAGGGTTGAAGGAGGCGGGGGTATTGGACGACAAATCCGATTTACCCAAGACTTCGCTCGCTGCGATGGACACCTCCCACATCTTCGAAGAGGGGCCCTCGAAGAGCTATCCTGCATGGCATGCAGAGCAGCAGGCTTATCTTCACGCGGTGGACACTTTACAGATAGCGGAGAAAGCTATGGAGGCTACCCTGGCCTTTAAAAGTCGGGGGAAGTATCTGAGACCCAAGACGCTGGACAAGCGCATCACTTCTAAAGTGAAGGGGGTATCAGATAAAGTCGCGGAGGTGAGCAGTCGCACCGAGGACACTCAGACGACTCAGCAGAAGTCGGGTGGACTGGAACGCACATTGAGGAGGAGTTCCCGCTCCCAAGTGTTGCGAGTGAAGGAGGATGTAGAAACTCCTTTGCGGGATGCCGCCTCAGAACGAGGCGATGTGAACACCAAAGTGCCCAAGCAGGGTGACCCGCAGGACAGGCGTTCTGTGCCTTCCGCCCTGAAAGGGGATGTGAAGGAAGACCAGTGCTCAGAAGTGCAGGAACAGTCTGCAGAAGCTCCACTGCCATCACAGAGGCAGCCAAAGAAGTCTGTACGGTTCCAGGCAGTTGGCTGGCACGGTATGCGTGTGCGGCAGGAGGTGTTTGACCGTATCCAGGCTAAATATGGCAACTTCGACGTCGACGCCTGCTGCGATGAGCATGGCAACAATCGGCGTGTAAAGCGGTTCTGGCACAACTGCTTACAGGAAAAGTGGAGAGGGTTGCATGTGTGGTGCGAACCCTCGTTCTCAGACAAACACTTGACAGTGGAGGCCTTGCTGCGTAAATACGTGCAGGAGTGGCGATGTGACCCCGAGAACACTTCCGCTGTGTTTCTACTGCCTGATATTCAGTCCAGAATGCCGCAGTGGAGATCCCTGTTCAGGCGAGCAGGAATGCGTATTGAGGAGGTGATTCCCACGCATGATGCGCAAGGTGAACCAGTACAATTGATGGAGGGTTCCAATGGGAAATTAGTGGATTTACAGCAGCCTATGCTGGTAGTGTATGCGCCTCCATCGAAGCAGCGAGTACAAATAGTACGTCAACCAAGAGGACGAGTACCCATAATACACGCAGGCAAAGCAGCCAAATTGCGTGACTCTCAGGAAAAAGCGTCTGATGCTGCTTTCTTGGAAGCCTTGAAGTCCGAATATACTAGAGACGGACCTCTCAATGAGCTACGCACTAAGGTAAAGTGTGCTCCTCACAGCCGCACCAAAGAGTTCTGTCTGGTGGGTGAAGTACTGTGGAGAACTGCATCGGGAAGATTTCAGTTGGTGCTGGGAGAGGACTCTCCGCTGAGAGAGATTATTATGCGCGAAGCGCATGAGTCAGCGACAGCTGGCCATACTGGCCGAGATAAAACGCTGGAGCGTGTTCTGCGAAGGTTTTGGTGGAGGAATGCACACCAAGATGTGGGAGAATGGGTTGCCTCCTGTTCAGTTTGTCAAGCGGTGAAGTCCAGATCATCTTTCCCAGATGGATTGCTGAACCCGCATTCTATTCCAACTCGGGTATGGCAGGATGTGGGAGTGGATTTCGTCACAGGCCTACCTTTAACTGAGCAGGGCAATGACGCATTTGTAGCATTTACATGCAAACTGTCTAAAATGGTACATGTGGTTCCTATGAATTTTGGGGACAGCTCTGCTGCTACAGTGGCACGTATCTACTTTGACACGGTGTGGAGACAACATGGAGCTCCGATGAAAATAGTCAGTGACCGTGATCCACGCTTCCAGGATACCTTCTGGAAGGAGTTGATGAGATTGATGGGTGTGAAGGTGGCGATGACTACGCCCTACAACCCTCGCTCTGATGGTCAAGCGGAGCACACTAACAGGGTGGTGGAGGACATGTTGAGATCGTTTGTGGAGGACAATCCAGAGTCCTGGGACTTATACGCTACAAACGTAGAGTTCGCAATCAACGATTCGCGTAATGATGTTACAGGCTTCACTCCATTTGAATTATGTTGTGGTGTGTCGCCCATGTCGCAGCTTGACATCTTCTTGGAGGCCGCTCAATTGCACAGCGGGCAACGAAAAGGAGGGGTGGGGACTGCACATGAATGGGCGTCGAGATTTTCGTCGCAGTTGCGGGACGCACGCAGCAAACTTGAGCTAGCACAACGCAGGCAACGAGACGCTTTTGATCAGCGACACACGCAGCGGGAGTATGCGGTAGGTGACTTGGTCTGGATTGAGGCTAAACATCTCACAGAGAAGTTGATGGACAGAGCCTTGTGCCGCAAGCTGAGCAAGCGGTGGCATGGTCCAGTTGCAGTTACGGAACGCTTTTACAGCGATCTGCAGGCGGAGATGCCTGAGGCAGACAGAGGGGCACCAGTGGCGTATAGACTGAAGTTGCCCCCACATTGGAGAGTGCATGACGTGTTCGCGCAGCACAGATTGAAACCCTACACAGGTGGAGAGGACACTTTCGCTCTGCGACAGCAGACAGTGACACCTGAAGCAGTGATGGTGGACGGACAGAAGGAGGCTCATGTAGAGAAAATCTTGAGCCGACGCGTACGCGTGAGCAGGGGCAAAGAAATAGAGGAATGGAAGGTGCGATGGACCGGGTTCTCTAAAGCCCATGATCAGTGGAGAACGCGTGATAAGTTAGAGCGCGGTGCCCCATTACAACAGTTGCGGGATTTTGAAGAGAGACGCCTAGCAATGGAACAGCAGGTCAGGGATTCAGCTGCGCGGAGAAGGGAACATCGACGACACCAGAATGCTGCGTCAATAATGACAGCGGACAGTGGGACATTAGTGCAGCAATTATCAGCGCAGTTCTGGGGTATGTCTAACAGTTCTGCGAGTGCGTGTCTTCCATGGGAAGAACAACACTTTACCGATTCTGGAGAAGTGGCGTATGTGACTGAGTTATCGCCAGCCCCAGTAAAACCTATCAGAATACTGGTACTCTTCAGTGGCACTGGCTCAGTTCAAAGATCCTTCTCAGAATGCTTCGCTCAGGCACAGACAGTATCTTTAGATTCTGATAAGTTCTGGCGATCTACGCATGTCACCAGAATTGAAGATTGGGAATATTGGAGCTATTACCCTCCTGGATATTTTGATGTAATATGGGCGAGTCCACCGTGTACCCAATATAGTCAAGCGCGAACTACTGGAGGACCACCAGATTTAATATCTGCAGATGCTTGTGTAGAACGCACCCTTGACATCATCGAATATCTCAGACCGCGCTATTGGTTTCTGGAAAATCCAAAAGGGCGATATCCCAATGCTTTGCGATTCAGACCTGTAGTGGATCAATTACCTACCCCCTTGTTTTGCTCATATTGTATGTACGGGGAGAAGTATAAGAAACCTACTTGTATCTGGACTAATGCGCCGCCCAGCGTACCACTGCGGGAATGTACCTCGCAGACTCCGTGTCCATGTAAATGGGCAACTGGAGTGCACCCCCTTACTGCTCAACTAGGGCCTCATCCAGATCAGCAGGGGATGCAGAATTCTCGCGCAGTATATCCTATACCTGCTAAGTTACTGAGAACCTTATTTCAGCGGTTATTTCCCAGGAATACAGGTGATGAAGATGCTGGGGTGACATCAGGAGAAAGCCACCCCTAAGGGGGGGAGAGTTGTGCCAGGGGGCACGATAGACTGCCGATTACCCCCACGGAAGGGGGATCCGATTCAGATTACCGGCATATTGGGAGAAATATTGATAGGGAATCTGAGATCGTGGATGAAGAATGCAAAATCAGTAAATGTTATCTCTCTGGCAGAATCGTGAACGATATAAATATTATTAGGAACGATTATGACAGAATCAACGGTGTTGGTACAATACCGTGACAGATGACGATAGAGATGACATTTATGGCGGCGCAGGTTGGGGAAAAACAGGGATTCCTGTGACGAGAGAAACTAGCCGAACAATCTGTGCTATATAGTGATGAAACACGATTCCTTTGGGAGCTTTGTTACAGAATAAAAATGTTTTCGTAACACGGGCCGTATTGCATAATCACCGGTTGTGATATATATCGATTCGTATCCGATTACTCTGAAACTTCGTATATGCATTTGTATGCCCGTGACAGCTTGCGCGTTACAACAAACAGCACCACAAGATTCGGCGCAGTATTAGTACGTATGTTACGTCATGTTACTACTTCCTTTCGGCCACTTACGTTTGCATATTCTCTTCTGGCGGATACGGTGCCAATGCAATGTGGCCATACGTACATGCATTTATATCTTTTCGGAAGTTCTGTTTACTAGATACAGCTGAAACTCCTATATGAATCAAACTCAATTTCACCCTACGCTGCTGCATATTTCAGCTGAAAATATGATATGAATTCAGCTCAAGTTCAGCTTATAATATACCGATTGAATCTGAGATGCATACAGGATAGCTCAATTTCAGCCAATATCACGATTGAAATCGTATATGAATACCGTATATCTCAATTCCCGCCGATCGATAACGGTATTGCAACTGAAATTTGACACGAATATAGCTCAATTTCAGCCAATATCACCAACAAAAATATTGATACATAATCATTTATTCATATCATAAATAGTACACTGAACAAATTAACACAGTGCATAAATTATGCAATTCCCAGACCGACCCCAAGCTTAAAACAAACGGGTTAAAACATTAATTCATTAATTTAACCCGGCGGTCCCACAACCTTAATAACATACTTTATTGCCGCCGATTTTGGGATTTGAAACTAATAATGTAGCCATGGTACACCCCACACCATGATACAAGCCAGTAGTCGACCGCCAAGGTCGTTTACATCCGTGACTTCAACCTTCCACAATCCTCGATACCAAGCTTACATATACACAACTATGCATATAATACGGTGTTGGCGCGCTGCTGGCATATGCATGGCAGCTGATTGTAGCATAAGTGCGTCTGTGCTGAAGTCGTTAGCACAGGCGCGCTCATGCTAAATGGCGGGGATTGTCCCTCCACATCATGAGCGCGCTACTGGCATATGCCAACAGTTTTTTTGGCATGAGCGCGCCTGTTCCACCTCTGCTAGTACAGGCGCGCCAGGGGGTGCTGGGGGATACCGTGGGGGATACATCAGGGGATGATGGGGATGCTATTTTATTGGAATTAATAACAAGACGGATCATATCTCAAGGACCGGACTATTGCTTACTATGCTAGCTGCCTCGTTTTGAAGATCCTTTGAAACTTTGGAGATCATTGTCAATTTCTCGAGTTGCCCTTTCACTAATGTCGCATCCAAATTTTGAAAGAGATCATTTTGACCATTAAAGCATCGATGGAAGTAGCATGGGTATGCCATAACTGATAATTACACTGTGGCGTGATGGCTGGAAATTCATCGGTCTGAAAGCTACCCATGCACAAATTTTGCCCCCCCCATAAACTGCGATACCGCATATGGATGGCATCACTTTTAGACAAATCCAATTTATATATTTGTTCTACCAAAAATCGGCTATCAGCTATCAACATATCGGATGCCATGAGTGTATATTTATATATTGGGCATCCGATATGTTGCATCGGCATGCCGGGTCATACAGCTTATGTTTGACTCCTTCGCGTGGTACAGCGGATTGACCTTGACTGCATACGTTCGGTCTGATTCAGCCCTATGCAATCGGACGATCAGTTCTTCCCCACGGTCACACATCCCATCGTCGGTCATTGTCAACGAACTGGCGGTTTTGGTGCTGTTCGTACTGTTTAAATGACCATCGTTATGAGCACCTCCGCTGAATGTGACGTCTGACTGCCGGATGGAGCTCGGCCGTCGTCGGCGTAAGGTCGGGAGCGGAGGGGGCGGGGGTAAAGCGGCAGCCCCCGCCTGCCGCATCACACACACGCCGAACGAGAGGTACACTAGGAGTGTAGGCCATAGGAGCAGGTGGTTCAGCAGCTCGTCGTCCGCCGCATCCTCCAAGCACAACAGCGCCACACCGAGAATCAGCGTGTAAAACAGCAACACCAGGGTCAGGGTGGTGAAAGCATGGACCAAGGGGTTGGCATCCGGATGGAGACTGAGATTCACGCAGATGGCCACGAAGCATAGCAGGGTTGCCGTGAGGATCTGGGTCATGCTGCCCTTTTCCAGGAACACCACACCGCCCGCAAGAGCCAGCTTGCGCATCAGATCCCAAAGCTCGAACCACCAAACCTGGTGGCACCCGCAAGCGCAACCCAACCACAGCTCAGCAGTTCTGCCGAGAAGTGTGTGCGATGTGCTTCGTATCGTGCATGCGTCCTGCACCTGACAACTGGCGCCTAGACACACTCGAGTGACAAGTGGCGGAAGTGCTCGGTCATTGCCTGAGTGCTTGCACCCCCACCGAGCACTCCCAGACCAAGCACCCCATAGGAAAACAGTAGACTCTCATGCAGTGTTAATCACAGAGAGGCCAAAAGTACAAATTCTGATAGTATGAGAGTATGCCTGTGCTGACAGAGTACAGTACTATGTGTATATGTAGACAGAGCAATGATGACAATGAGTCTGCAAGAGACAGAAGATCAATTCAAAATGTACACAGTATCTGTTATAGAACACAAGAGTACAAGTACGAGTACAGAAGTAGCTATGACTGAGTAACAGTAAGCTGAGACAGAGAACACAACTGTGTGATATAAGCACTGACTGTAACTCACAAACACTTCTATCAGATTTAATATCATTCAACTGTGTGTGTGTGAGTTTGTACACGGTCTACTAGTTATATGCCCGAGTATACAAACTAAGTAGAAGTTGATTATCCTAGGTTATGGGCCTTATATGGATCTGAGGTAGTTTAGGTACAGTCGTCATGACTGACGCGGGGGTGCCAGTTTCAGAACGGAAGTATCCTACGCGGGAATCACAGCTTCAGGATTTGGTAGAGCAACAGGCTGCTTTTATGAAGACTATGACAGAGACAATTAAGGTGTTGAGTGCTGAGAAGAAAGAGCCTGAGAAATCAACAGATCATGAAGAAGCTGAGTCGGGTGTAATGAGCCCTGCCAACGCACAGAAGACAGTTCAGTGTGTAGTGAAGTTATTAGGTACGACGAAGTACACGGGAACAGAGAGGAATCAGTATGAATCCTGGGTTCAATTTAAGACACAGTTGCAGTCAGCAGTCACGTTTTATCCTGAACTGCTTGAACTGGTGTGTGACTATCAAGTGTCAGATATTGCAGATATCAGAGGACTGAACTCGTTTACGCCTAAAACGAGTGGTTATAGTAAATCGACTGCAGAGGAAAAGCCTTTATCACGGGCGGGAGATAGGCCTTCATCACGGGCTGAGTACGGAGATAACGACGCGGAGGACGAAGAGTTTGCAGACGGCGACAGCTTTATTACTGTGCCTGGTTCTGCCAGTGTGGCAAGTACAGTTTTGTCAGCAATTCTGAAGCAGGTAACAGCCGGGGACGCCTTTGACGTGGTACGACGTTGTGGCAATGATGGTTTGAAGGCGTTCAGGAAACTGAAGTGCAGAGTGGAGCCGCAGCTGTTTGGACAACTCGCGGGTTCAATGAAGAAGCTGTGCAAGCTGACCGTGAACGTGAATGAGGACCCGGTGAAGCAGTTGGGTTACTTTGGGGACGTAATGAGTTCTGTGGCCAACTACGGCGGCGCGAGGCTTGATCCTACAACTGTGGAGGTGCTGGTGACTGCAATGGCTGTGGCTGCTATGCCTATGGAGTATTCGCAAGTAGTTGCTGATATGAGTAAGGAACGACGCCCTTCTTTTGATATGCTTGTGCAGAGGTCTGAGTATTTCTTCGTGAACGTGGTGCAGCAATCTTTGGTTCCTTCATCGAGTATAGTGGGGGCTACTGTGGACGGGGAGACTGTTGCTGTTGCAAGAGCTCTGGTTGCGGACAGAAGGAGGCAGAGCGAGGAGAAGAAGGTCAATGACGGGAAGAAACTGATATGTCCTACGTGCTCTGGCGTTCATTCTGCCGAAAAGTGCTGGATAGTGAACCCGGCGGGTATGGAGGAGTTCATCAAGCTTAATCCTTCTAAGGAGAGAGCGGTTCGTGAGAACTATGCGCGGAGGCTCAAGAAAATCGCGGCGAAGAAGACACCTGACGCAGCAGCAGCGACGGTGGAGGAGGCGACTTCATCCAGCTCAGCGCGGCCGCGTTGTATAGAGGTTTCTGCGGGGGAGCTGTGGAGCTTGGAGAATCACGAGGAAGTTCATGTAGCCTGTCCGGTAGTTACAACAGTGGCAGACCAAAAGGTGGTTTACACAGGTGAGGTGTTGGAGGACACTTGGGTGTACGGTGTGTTCAATCGCGACAAGGAGGACGACGCACTAGTGCAGAATGAGTACTACGAGGACTCGTTACAGGCTTCAGGAGGAGACCTGTGTGCCGTGACTGTGGTGGACTCGGACAGAGAACTGTATTTTGACAGTATGGCGACGAAGTCTATCTTTAATGACTTGTCTATGTTTGACGGTGCACAGGTGAATGCGTCAGCAGCTGTGTCGTTCAAGGTCATGGCTGGAGAGGTGACCACGTCTCGTGGAGGAGGCCGAGGAAGTATTACCTTGTGGAATCGAGTGACGAAGAAGGCTGACGTGCTGAAGGTGGAGGCGCAGTACGTGCCGGAGTCGCCTTTTAATCTGGTATCCGCGGTGAGTCTGGAGGACAAGTTTGGTCTGTATGCTCAGTTCGGGGACCGTGTACTGCGGGACAAGGAGAACTTATGTGAGTACGACCCTTGCAGAAAGGGGAACATGTATGTTTTACCTGAGGTCATCGTGGAGACTGCGCTGCCGGGGGTGGAGTGCGACAAGCAGGAGAATTGTCCGGTGAGGGATAAGTGCAACTGGAAGTTCACTGAGTTCCAGAAGTGGAACGAAGAGAAGGGGCCCTTTCATCTGGATATGTGTGCTGACGAGCACAATCGGCAGGTGAACGAGTACTACTCTCTGGTGAACTCGGTGTTTCTTCACTGTCTGACGGGACGGAGCTTCTGGGGCAATCCACCGTACGACGATATGTTCATTGAGAAACTGCTGACGAAGATACTCATGGACTTTCCTAAGGACCCTGTGAACACAAAGTTTATGCTGGTGTTGCCGTACAAGCCGAATGCTGCCTGGTGGAGGTTGACAACGAAGTTTGAGGAGCTGCACGTGTACTCGAAGGGCAGTGTGATATTTTTTGCGAGGACAGACCAATGCTACAACGTGTCTGAGCTGTTGGAGTCGGAGCCTGGTTGTGTTTTCATCCAGGGGACTCCGTGGCCTATTGTCGTGCTGTATCTTGACCAGTTTGTGGTCCCGAGGGTGGACGCAAAGGTTATTGCGCACATCAGGCTTGGTCACACCTGTGACAAGCATGTTGAGGTCATGGACCTACAGGGGTTGGACCTTGGTGTGAACTCTGAGGAGTTGAGGAGCAGCAGTGTGCTGAGCTGTTCTGTGAATTGTATGGCGTGCCAGGTGGCGGCACCGAAGAGGCCATCACAGACGACAGATAGGGGAAGGGTCCCGAAGTCTGTACGAAAGGTGGTGGAGAAGAGGCAGGTGTCTGTCAAAATGGGGCAGTTGACGTTCACTGATCATGGCGGACCGTTCGTGACATCTACCAAAGGTTATCGTGGGTACACTATTCACGTGGATGACTATTCAGACGTGTGTCATTTCTATGTCTGGAAGCAGAAGCTGGAGTATGTGGACGCTCTGGAGGACTATCGTAAGATGGTGAAGGCAACTGGGCGAGTGTTCCTTGAGGAGGAGACTCGTGTGGAACAGGTGGTGTACGACCTGGACGTGCTGGTATTGCACTCTGACAATGACTCGACCATCGTGTCTGGGAAGGCTAAGCAGTACTGTGAGGACAATGCTATCGTGCAGAGGACGACGTCACCGTACTTGCACGAGAACAATGCCATGGCGGAGACCATGAACAAGTTCCTGCAGACGAAGGCGAGAGCTATGCTGGCGACTGCTGGTTTGCCTGCGACTATGTGGCCTTTGGCTATGAGGCACGCTGTGTATCTGATCAATCGACTTTGCAAGGCTCGGCTGGGTATGAAGTCTAGTTTGCATGTGCTGAACCAGAAGTACGATCTGTCTGTGCTGCAAGTGTTTGGGTGTCGAGCTTATGCTTTCATCGACGCGAGCCTGCGTTCGAAACTGGCGGATCGGGCTACTCCTTTGATCTACGTGGGACACGAGGAGCGATCAACGGCTTATCTGCTGTACAGCCAAGACAAGGAGAAGGTGGTCAGAAGTGGTATGGTTCGGTTCGACGAGCGCGTTGATAAGTATGGACAGCTGGTAATGTCTTGGGATCCCTCTATGCTGACACCGTTGAAATCGTTATATGACTGTGAGTCTCTGGATGGAAACTTCGTTTCAGCTTTTGTAGGGACAGCGACAGTTATACTGGATCTGCGTGCCTACGTGGAACTGAAGGGTGATGAGTTCACTGGTGTAGTGAAGTTGAACAGTGCTTGTGGAGGATCATTTTGGGCGCCGGTGAGTGTGTTTCTGGAAGCACGGGTGGAGCATCTTGCGTTGCTGTTTGAGTATTGTGCACAGCTGATAGTGAACTCATTCTATCCGTTGTTTGAGAAGGTGACAGTGTAGCGGTCAGGAGGAGGTGAATGGGAGGCAGCAGTGGTGTGTGCTACGGCACGGGAGGATCATGTATTGCCGTACCAGGTGATATTAGAGCGTCATGCTGGAGTGAGGGGCTCGGCAATTGATGTGGGTGAGGCTCGCGTGAGGTTTGAGACCCGTCATGTTGCTCTGGCGGCTCAGGAGGAGAAATTGACGGGGTTGCCAGTTGGAGTGACGGAGCCGAAAGGATGGGTTCAGTTGGTGAATGGACCTGACTCAGTGCAGTGGCAGGAGTCGGACCACAGAGAGGAGTGCGCTCTCATCGACGTGAAGAAGGCAATCTTGCCGGTGGAGACGGTACCTGCTGGTGAAAAGGTTATGCGCATGGTGGCTGTGTACAAGGCGAAGTTGGACTCTGCAGGGGAGCTGACCGAGAGGAAGACCAGGTGGGTGGTATGCGGCAATGGTCAGCAGCACGGGGTGCACTATGAGGACGTGTATGCACCGTGTACTCAGCTGTCAACTTTGAGAATTCTTATTCAGCTCAGTTTGGTGTTGGGACTGTTGGCCTTTGCTTTGGACGTCATCACATGCTTTCTGAACGGTGAGCTGGACGTGGACGTTCCTCTGTATGTCAGTTGGCCTAATGCACGGACAGTCCGGGGAGTGAGGTAGGGAATTCTGCAGAAGAGTGTGTACGGGTTGAAGCAGGCACCGCGCATTTGGTACAGGACGAGCAAGGAGTTTCTGCTTGCTTATGACCACAGGATCCGGGTGTCCAACATTGACCCGTGTCTGCTTTACATCTGGCAGCCTGGTACACTGGTGGTGTTTGTGTACGTGCACGTGGACGACTACACTGTGTTCACTTCTTCAGTGGAGTGGAAGGTGGAATTCTGCAGAGCAATCAGAGAAGTGGCCTAGTAAGGACAAAGGACCATTGGTGGAGTTGCTGGGTATGAGTATGGCTTTCAGTGACTATGGTCTGGTCAGGGAGTGCCAAATCAGTCAGGTTGGGCTGATACAGCGTATGCTGGAGAGGTATTCTATGCAGGACTGTAATCCGTGTATGACACCAATGGAGCCCAGACTGTCTCTGATGCCTGTGGACTCGGAGGAGAAGTTGGAGAAGCTTCCCTATGTTAAATCTGGTGATGGAATTGGTGTGGCTGGCACGTCGCTCACGGCCTGATATTCTGACAGCGGTCTGTTATTTGGCCAGGTTCTCTCACTGCTACGGGCAGGAGCATTGGCAGCATTTGAAGCGTGTGCTGAGATATTTGAAGGGAACTATTCATGTTTGTTTGACTATGCAGTGCAGTTCGCCAGCGTCACTGACTGCAGAGTTGATAGTAACAGCTTATACAGATGCAGACCACGCAGCAGACAAAGTGACCAGACGCTCTGTTACAGGTTCACTGGTGCGACTGAATGGAAGTAATGTCATGTATTCGTCAAAATTGCAGAAGACAGTTGCAGTCAGCACAGCAAAGGCAGAATTGATAGCGTTGTCAGAATGTGCACGGGACGTTGAGTATGTTGTCAATCTGCTGACTGAGTTTTCACCTGTCAAGCAGCCTGTTACAATTCATGGAGACAATCATGCCTCGGTGGCACAGGCAGAGAATGTTCTGAACAATGCAGCGACACGTCATGTGGCAGTGAGGAATCGATATGTGGCAAAGTTGGCAGAGCTGGGCAGAATTGTTATTGCAAAAGTGCCCACGCAGGAGAATTTGGCAGACTTCTTTACCAAAAGTCTTGCTTTGGACCGTTTTCAGGTACTCAGTGCTGTGGTGTTGCGATATTTTCGAAGAGCATGAGTAAGGAGGAGTAGGAAAACAGTAGACTCTCATGCAGTGTTAATCACAGAGAGGCCAAAAGTACAAATTCTGACAGTATGACAGTATGACAGTGCTGACAGAGTACAGTACTATGTGTATATGTAGACAGAGCAATGATGACAATGAGTCTGCAAGAGACAGAAGATCAATTCAAAATGTACACAGTATCTGTTATAGAACACAAGAGTACAAGTATGAGTACAGAAGTAGCTATGACTGAGTAACAGTAAGCTGAGACAGAGAACACAACTGTGTGATATAAGCACTGACTGTAACTCACAAACACTTCTATCAGATCTAATATCATTCAACTGTGTGTGTGTGAGTTCGTACACAGTCTACTAGTTATATGCCTGAGTATACAAACTAAGTAGAAGTTGATTATCCTACCCCACCCCACCAAGCACTCCCAGACCGAGCACCCCACCCCACCAGTCGGGCACCAACACGTCTCCAACGCCCTCTAACATCCCCACCGCCCATCCTGCCAGGCCGTGCTCTGCATCGTCAAGTGTCACCAGCAGTCCCGCCTTGCACCTAAATGGCGCTCCCTACCACCTCTCCTTCGCGGAATTACCCGACGATTCTGCGTCGGATGGTCACAAAATCGCGGGAAGCAGAGGCGGCCAGCGCCGGCGCACCTGCACGTGATATGCCTTGAAAATGAAGCCGACGCGGAGGATGGCGGAGGCTTCCTGCAAGGCCCACCGGCCCTGCAGGGTCTTCGTCGGGTTCTCGTGCTCCGTTGTGTCCCAGAATACGCGTGCGGTATACTGTTTGCCCCGCCGGGTTAACCCGATCCATTGCACCAGGTGCTTGATCAGCGCCTCCCGCTCTGCTGCCGCCTGCTCCGCCTCCTCCTCACTTCCAATCTCACTTCCTGCCTCGTCGTGGTCCTCCTGGTTCTCCGCCAGGCTCGCGAGACTTGCGCCGCTCTCGCCGGCCTTCTGCTCCGCGCCGCCTGCGCCTGCCTGGGGACCCTGGCCGTCCACCTCTGCGGCCTTGGCGGACAACGCTCGCAGCTCTTCGAGGGGGAATGTTTCGAGGTCTACCAGGGCGTCTCCGAGGCAGTCCCGAGACGCGTCCGACGCAAGCCTCTCGGCGGCCGCCTGGAGCAGGCAGGCGCGCCACTTCATAGCGGCGAGCGCCGGCACGCGGTACCGCCACAGGAAGTACAGGAACACTGCGGGTAGGCCGAGCGGGTAGAGGCACACCCCGACCAGAGCGAGCGGTACCAGGCGGCGGTGGCCGCCAACCCAGCACTGCACGTGCAGCTCCGCCGATAGGAAGTACTCGCCGTACAGTTCCGTGCAGTTGAAGAAGGATAGCATCCTGCACACCCAGTCACATCCAGCTGTCACCCAGTGTCTGAACTCAAACCCCCGACTCGGAACCAGACTCCCCAACCGAGTTACCCAACCCGGACTGGTTCACCTGGAAGCATACACCCCACGTGGACATCTGTCAGGTCCGACCCAGACCCCCAAGCCGGACACTCGACCCGGGCTGTATTTACTGGAGGGTGATTCGCCATGCGCTTCTCAGAATCTCGGTTTGGCCAAGCCTGACAACGAGGCTGGTAGCGGTGGCTGGCCAGGATCTCTGGCAACACCCCCACCAGCCTCGCTTGCAGGGGCCCCAAAAAGCCGAGCACCACCAGAGAAAGAAAAGAAAACGAAAGAAAAAGAAAAAACCACGCCCGTCGGGCGTATGAGTAAATTAATTTCCCCGGCCCTACTCTGGGCCGGACACCACCAGAGACCCCTACCAGAGGCTTGCCCTGCCACGCACCTGACACTGATGCTGATGTAGCTGAGGTACAGGATGAACAGCATCGTGCGCACGATGAAGAAGCGGTATTGCTTGTACTCCACCAGGTGGCGGCGCCGCCACTGCAGCCGGTAGCTCGCCGATGCCACGCCCCACATGAAGAGCACCGCCGCGACAGGGAACGCCACGCACAGCGCGTGTGCCCAGAGCCAGTCCACCGAGTTAAGGGTGCAGCGGGAGGAGGGCAGCCCGGGGAGACTCGGAAACGCGAAGTTGCACGCCGACAACTGCAGCAGGAGCCCCGCGAAGCCGGCCGGCCACTGGATGCCGAAAGAGCCGTGGAATGACGCCATGATCTGACTGAAGCTCAACAGCACCGCCGCCATCTGCTTCACTGCCTGGAAAAACTCCGAGTCGCGCTGCTGATCGCGCACGCCTGCCTTCGTGCCCGCCGCCCCCGCCCCCGCCTGCCCGGGCATACTGGCCTTCCCGCCAAAATTCCCATACACCTTCCCCTGCTCCTTGAACATTTTGAGCCCCGCCCTCTTATCCAGCGCCCCAGTAGAAGGACGCACCGCCCCCACCAGCCCGGCCTGCGCCGTGCTCTCAGTAGCTCTGCCGTCGGTGTCCTGCAGCTCTCCTGACACGGTCGCTGTACGCTTGGCGGCCCCATCCATTGACCCCCTCCCGACCTCTTCCTCCTATCGCTACTCCGCTGATCCTCTTGGCCGTCCACCTCCTCCCTTTGGTCGTCAACGTCCGAGAACAGCGAGAGGCGATCCTCCCGCATGGCTTTCCGCGCGTCCTTTATACTAGCCAACCCCACCTCCCTGCTGTCGCTAGTTGCAGTGAGGACATCGCATCGCAGGCTGGCCCACCTCACCTCCACCGCACGCCTCCCAGCGCGCGCTGCGGTCTTCCCACGGTCCACCAAGCGCGCCGCGGCAGCCTTCACCTTCGTGACGCTCATCTCCTTGTAGTGTACCTCGACGTCTGCGTAGAATGGGCGTTGGAGCCACGCCACCGCTGCCAGTGCTGCAAGGGCCAGAAGTGCCAGTGTCATAATGTGGCCGAAGGTGCGCTCCGCCTCGGTGTCGCCACACTCCTCACAGGTGGCGTCTTTTCGCAGAATCCACCGACTCTTGCACGCACCGCACAGCACCGCCTCGTGGCCGTCGGCGCACAGCACCACCTGCGCCGCCTCGCTGGTCCTCCCCAGGGCGTCTGCGTGTCCCGTGGCGAGATACGCCTCAAGCAGCGCCTCCGCGTTGAAGTTTTCCTCGGCGAGCTCGCCTAGGCACACCTCCGAGGAGGTGCAGGCATAGAACTGGGACTCCGCGGTGCTGCGCCTCCAGTATCCGGCATTCCCACGCATGACCGAGAAGAGGCATGTGGCGCCCGCCGAGCACGGCGCGCACGTCTGGTTGATGAGCGTGTCGAGATCGTCCGGGATGGTCTGGTGGGTCCCGGCCCGCACACCAAGTCAGTGAGCGGCGGGCGCAGGTGGAGCCGTCTGGGGGTCGCTCAGGAGCCAAGCTGCCCGGACGAGAGCGCCACCAGCTGCACTAGCGCAGCAGCCAGGCTCGCGGAACTGACCACGAATCGAACCCAGGAGATGGACCGAAGCACGGCCCGCCATGGCCCTGGAGGTGGAAACGAACAGATACCGTGCGCGAGCAGAAGAGATGCACGATCCCCCCATCCGTGGCGGCAATCATTCCACCTTTGCATGACCTGGTCACGCCGAGGAGAAGTGCCGCACCTGCCGCGGTCCAGTCTCATGATCGGACGGCCTCGGTTGTTTGGCACAGATCGGATCATGCCTGGTGGTACGCCGGAGTGAAAATAAATGAATAGTAGCTCCGCATCCGGTCAAGGGTTTTGCGCTTGTGCGGCGGGGGAGGTCTTCAGAGGTTCCTGTACGGGCGGGGGGAGGCGCTCAGGCCGCAGGGAGGAGGGTGAAGAACCTGGTAGAAGTTCGGGTTGCACACGCACGCCGCACGGGTTGTGCTCGGAGATAGACCATTACACACCGCGGCGTCCGTGTCCGCAAGCCACGTGCCGTTGTAGCGGCACATATACGTCGCGTGCGTGTCGGGCGCGCAGGGCAAGCACTCGGCGAGGCCCTCCACCGGCGCCACCTCCAGCGCGCTGGCACACGAGGCGGAGCAGGGTTCTGCGCGGCCCTCTGCGTCGCTGCGCGTGCCGATGGCGCAGAGCGCGCAGTCTGAGGCGTTGGCGACGTCCTGGAAGCTCCCCGGGGCGCACGCGGTGCAGTTGCGCAGGTTTCCCGGGGAGTGGTGGAAGCCCGCCTGGCAGACGCACTCCTCAAGCGACGTGGCATCCGCGCGCAGCGTCGTGAGGCCGTCGGTGCTACCCTCGTACTGGCACAGGCTGCATGCCTCGTCCTGGCCGGCCCCTGTGATTGCCCCCGGCGCCCCGAAGCGGCCGTAACCTGGAGGGGCCGAGCACCCACAGCCGCGTTAGTCCCGCAACACGCCTCAGCCCCGACGGCTGTCGTCTGCTTCCCGGTTGTGCCCGCTGCCGACCCACCCAGAAGCTGCTCCAGGCAGAGCCGCTCCACATCGGGTGGCAGCCACCGGGATCTCCCCCGGCGCCACCGGTCTTCATCCGGCTCATGGCAAACCTAAAACCTCCAAAAGTTGTACTCCAAAAAGTAAAATCAAAACGGTTAATGTTCTTCGCCTCACTACACAGCGAATGCACCACGCAACTTCTTCTTGTGCTAAACCTCTTTAGATCCACCAAACGCTCACCACGCTGACAGGGGGCAGCCTGCGAGGAGCGCTTCAGACCGTTCGGGGCCTTTCCGGGACGCACCGCACGGCTGGCACGACAGCCGCTCCCCTGCCGAGGCGTTGTTGTAGTACCCGACGTCGCATTGGCACTCGAGACCATCCGAGTCCGCGCTTTGGTGTACCTCTGCGTTGCACTCCACGGGCTCGAAGTAGAACTCCAGCGGGCTGCCCTGTAGCTGGCACCCCTGTGGGTCTGTCCAGTTCGCCGCGGGCGCCTCCGTCAGCGCCTCCTGCGTCCGATCCCGGTCCACGTACCGCACGTAGATGATGTACGCGCCGTAGGGGGTCATATCGCCCACACCGCTGGAGTACAGCCCCGTGCCCGCGTCGAAACGGGCGTCGGGCTGCCCGTCAAGCTCTTTCAGCGCCGCTGGTACCGTCTCCACACGGAACACGTCCACCATGAAGCTGTCGTCGCTCTCGGTCAGCGCATTACCGAAGCCGTCGAAGGGCGCCACGATCCACTCCGCATTGCCCCCGGTCTGCAGCGCTCCAGTATCGCTGTCCCGCTCTGCTGGTCGCACGGTGGAGCTGTTGCTGATTGCGGAGGGGACGATAGTCAGCAGGATTCGCAGCTGGTGCTCGCTGCCGTCTTCTGAGTTGTAGATGCGGAAGCTCGCCACGAGGTTGCTTGCAGTGGGGTTCAGAAGCTCCGAAAACACGACTGTCAGCTTCGCCTGCAGCCCCGCACATGCCACGCCCCGCCATGGATTGGCACGGCCGGATGGAGATGCCGCGGCAAGTGCCTAAACCAGCCCTCTCCTGCTTCTGCTGCTCCCGCTGCTCATTATGTTTAAATTGGAATGCAGTGGAATTTTAGTTGGTTAAGCTGATTCAAACATCGCTGACCAGTGACACGTTGGCACAGTTGGGTGACAGTGACGTTTCAAACGACTGTGGCAAATGTATATATTGACCACAAACTGTCGGGGCCGCAGCTCTATTCCTTTTGCTAATTCCCTCCTCTCCCATCCCAGGATTCTCTGTAAGGCACTTGAGGGTCTGTCGGGTTAACTTAGACAGCGCCCGGCAGACAACGGAGTTTCAATAAAATGTGATTCATGCAACCAGCAAGCAGGAGGACACGAACTTTATTAAAAGTATACAGCAGTGTAGCGGTTTGGCATATTTGTGTGTTGTAGCAACGCTCACATCGTGGCGCGTCATGCAGTTTGAGAGGCTTCTCATCGAACTCCAAATCCCGGTCGTTCGATCAAGAGCGGAACTCATGGATTGCAGATGGAGAATCAACGGATGAGAGCGACCACAAAACAGTGAGGTGAAGCACAAGATGAGGATCTGACGTCGTGCATGAGTGGACGGCATGAGGAGGAGGGGAACTTGATCTCACGAGCTTCGAGAAATGCAGCTGCGGGGACATCGCATTCCGTCAACCTCAGCGATGTTCGCAAGCGAGCCTCGTTTGGAGCGCGGCGTCTGCGGGTTTTGGACAGACTTTCTGCGTCTGCTCGAGTGCTGAGCTGGAAGCGGAAGCGCGCACCGCATTGACTTTGATTGGGCTTCAGGCAGCTCAGCGGACAGCAGCTCAGCGGGTGCACGAGTACGATCCGAGTTGACTGCGGGAGTCACATGACCTCATGGCTCTCTCTGCTGGGTCTCATGTGACTCCCGCAGCATGACTCTCAAGCATGGCTCTCTCTGCTGCAGACAGGCCAAGGCGGAGGGCGAGGGACTTGGCGACAAGGGCAAGGGGAATTGGATCGGCTTCCACCTGCTCCCCGACGCTGCCGAGCGTGCCACTGGTGGGCTCCACGCGCGCCCATGTTTGGTTATCCAGGGCCGTGATGTTGAACGTGGTGGACGATGCGCATGTGCCGGTCCAACTCGCACCAGTTCCGATGAAGATCACCCATGGGGCACTCGCCAGCGGCTCTTGCCCGGCTACCACCACGTCGACGTGCGACCCGCTGCGCGCCACCACGTCCCCGTCGGAGGGCATGAGGAGCAGCGAGGACTGGTAACGCACGGTGACAGCCGCCCAAGCGGAGACTCTGGAGGTGCACTCGGTTTGCCGGTCCCGCACCGCGACCCTCACCGTGTAGTTCCCCACCGTGCTGGCGTTCACCGCGGACGCGTCCAGCAGCAGCTGCACCGCGTGGCTGTCCGCCTTGCTCCCGAAAGCCATCAGCGCCACCGCCCCACTGCTGTCGTCCAAGTCCGGGGGGGGTGCAGAGGAGCCCACCGGCCAATCAGACGCGAGGCGTACCTGTTGTGCCCCCACCCCCCCCTCTTTCAAGCCCTCCACGAGGCAGCACAGCCGGAGGCAGCACGCTCGGAGCGCAGTCCATCGCCGTCTTCCCACCCGCAAAGCGAGCTGCAGTGCCGTCTGAGGGGCAGGAGGGGTCAACAAAAAACAGAAAAAGAGGAGAGGAGAGGGGAAATCAACGGCCCATCGGCGATCTCACCTCCACGTACTCGATGCGGTAGTCGGAGGACGTGACGAGGGCGCCTTCCTCCGAGGACTGCAACTGGAGGAGCTCGGTGCGGGTGTTGGGCATGATGACCTCTGATTGGAGCAGCTCTTGGACGAAGCGAAGCCGGGGCGCCACCTCCCATACGACCTCCTTCTCCAACTCCTCCCCCGAGTCCAGCACGGCGTGCACCGCGAACGTGTGGTTGCCAGGCGCGAGCCATGCCACCTCGTAGGGGCTTGTGCAGTCCGCGAGGGCGCCCTCGTCCAGCTGGCACCGAAATGAGACGGCATCCGCGCCCTCGAAGAAGAAACTCACGGTGGTGGCCTCCGGGGCCTCCGGGTCTCGCGTCACAGGCAGAGCTGCGAAGCCAGGCGGAGGCGGGCACGGGGGGAACGGCGGTGGACAGGGCAGGGGTGGCTGGGGCGGCGCGGCTGCGGGGGTGGGGGGCGGTGGGCGCAGCGTTGCATCTGATCTCCGCAACCCCATTCCAACTCCCATCCCCCCCACCCCGTTCGCTCTGAGGCATCCTCCCTCCCCCACCCCCTTCGCTCGCTCCGAGGTGTCCTCTGGGTCTGGCAAATCGGAGCGAGTGAGGCTAGCATCGCAGACCATGTGGGCTGTTCTCAAGCACGGGCCCCGGTGGACACGTCTTGAATCTTACCTGGAGTTGTGGGGGAGCTGGACGTAGGAGGCGTCGTAGGCAAGCGGGTGGGAGTCGTGCTGGGGAGGACAGTAGGCGCGGTTGTCGGAGGCATGGAAGGGGTTGAGGTGGGGGACGCCGATGGTGGATTGGTTGGTGATGCAGACGGGGGGAAGGTAGGCATCGCAGAGGGGGAGGAGGTGGGAGGGGTTAAGGGGACGCTGTGGGGGTCGTGGAGGGGAGCGGGTAGGGCTATCGTGGGGAGGCTGTGGGGGTCGTGGAGGGATAGGCGGTAGGGGCCATCATGGGGAGGCTGTGGGGGGTTGTGAAGGGTGAGGTGGTAGGGGCTATCGTGGGGAGGCTGTGGGGCTCGTGGAGGGGAGGCGGTAGGGGCTCTCGTGGGGGATTCTGTGGGGTCGTGGAGGGGGAGGCGGTAGGGGCTCTCGTGGGGAGGCTGTGGGGGTCGTGGAGGGGAGGCGGTAGGGGCTATCGTGGGGGATTCTGTGGGGTCGTGGAGGAGGCGGTAGGGGCTCGTGGGGATTCTGTGGGGGGCTGTGGAGGGGAGGTGGTAGGGCTATCGTGGGGGATTCTGTGGGGGTCGTGGAGGGGGAGGTGGTAGGGGCTATCGTGGGGGATTCTGTGGGGGTCGTGGAGGGGGAGGCGGTAGGGGCTCTCGTGGGGATTCTGTGGGGGGCTGTGGAGGGGAGGTGGTAGGGGCTATCGTGGGGATTCTGTGGGGGCCGTGGAGGGGAGGTGGTAGGGCTATCGTGGGGATTCTGTGGGGTCGTGGAGGGAGTACTATGGGGGTAGGGGAGGCTGAGGGGGAGGCTGTGGGGGTAGGCAAACACTTCCACCCCTCAAAATGTGGTCAATGATTTATCAATCTATCTGGCCAGAAGTGGAACCGGGGGTAAGTGGAGGAGGACCGAGGCATCAAGGACTCCGGCGGGCAACGTGACAGGCAGCTACTGGAAGCTGCCGGGCGATTGGGGCACCTTCGAGGGTGCCTCGCTAGCTTATGAATGGATCCAGCTTGCTCTGGACATGCTGGGGTGCCTTCCTGCGGAGGGAGGGTACTTTACAGCGTACAACACTCGAAATGGAGCTGCCACCAGCGCTCGAGATGCGGGAACAGTGTTGGAGAAAGGCTGCTTTTTCGGGGGATGGTCACAGCTGTCCAGTGCTGTACACCGGTACATCGACCCTACGGCCGTGTCCGACGAGTTCATGAAACACTTCTTCGGGTGGATGGCACCGTAGAGTAGCCGAGGGAGAAGTTTTCAGTGCGCCTACATTTATCTCTGATCATGGCAAATGTGCGTTTGGAGCAAAAGGGGTTCTGTTTAAATTGGAGCGTGGTGAACTTTTAGGGGTTTGGCATCAATTATGATCCAACCCTGTGCATCTCTGTGAGCCTTTTGTATGCTCCGCCTGGTCAACATGCAGTGCCAGGTAGACAGTGGGACTTTCAGTCAATATGATGTGAGCCACCAGCGAGCTGGTGGACACAAACGTTAATAAAAATCGTGGTGGTGATGCCTTCTGGCGAATGAGTGTTTGTTGCAAACAGGGACATATTCTAAGAGGCCTCCGTGGGATGAATTGGGCGAGAGCCAGCCTGCCAAGGTGGCGACGCAAATCATGGTCGGGTTTCGTATCAATCGCATCAACGAGCACGATGCATCTCGCATGTAAACAAACCGGCGCGGCATTGCACTCGCGCATGGGTGCAGCCTGCACAAGGCGGAGCCAGCAGCAGCACCCACCTGTGGGGCAATCTTCGCCCAGGGAGGTGCCTTTTGTGCTTGAAACAGCATTGCTGGTTCGTTCCGGTATGGCACCGCATAGATTCTCGTTGTAGCTCAACGCTCTGCACAATGGAGCACACAGCCAACTCGACACGACACTCCACGTCAGCATGCGCCCCGCTCACAGCAACACGGCTCTCCACGTCAGCATGCGCCCCACTCCCAGCAGCACGGCGCTCCACGTCAGCATGCGCCCCACTCCCAGCAGCACGACGCTCCACGTCAGCATGCGCCCGGCTCACAGCAACACGGCGCTCCACGTCAGCATACACACCGCTCACAGCAACACCACGCTCCACGTCAGCATGCGCCCGGCTCACAGCAGCACGGCGCTCCACGTCAGCATGCGCCCGGCTCAAAGCAGCACGGCGCTCCACGTCAGCATGCGCCCGGCTCACAGCAGCACGGCGCTCCACGTCAGCATGCGCCCGGCTCAAAGCAGCACGGCGCTCCACGTCAGCATGCGCCCGGCTCCCAGCAGCACAGCGCTCCACGTCAGCATGCGCCCGGCTCACAGCAGCACGGCGCTCCACGTGAGTGCGCGGGCGCGACGGCGGAGCTGCAGCGCGTGGGCATGCGGCAGTCCCCTTCAGGCATGCTCGCCCGCCCCGGCGACGCTTCCGGCAAGAAGGGCGCACAGGGGATTGGCAACCGGCGTCGACAGCAGGAAGAAAGCACTGCGGCGTGGTCTCACAAGTTAGTTAGGCTGTGGAGATTGTCGAGCTCCGGTGGCAGCGAGCCATACAGAGAGTTTTGCTGGACGTCACTGTTTGCCCCCCTTCCGCCCCAACCATCAGCGCCCTCCCACCTTCGCACATACGCATCATCGGCCATGTCTCTCGCCGCGCAAAGACGCAATACAGCCGCCGCACGCGCTCCGTTCGCCTGTTCGCACATTCGAGACGTGTGCCAGCGCCTGCTGCGGGGGAACGTCGGCTATTTTGAGCTCGCACATGCTCGTGAGGTTGGTCAGTTCCCCAAGCTCTGCCGGCAGCGTGCCTGATATCCGACACCCCGAGATATTCCTGCGAATAGAGGACCCACCCCCTCCCCCTCCCCTCATTCAGAGGGTGGCATCAAACCGCGCGAGTGGATTTGGTCCCGATGCAGATCCGTCGCATTTGTCTTGCTCATCGCATCCGAACTGGCGGCTGATAGAGACCGATGGTTCAAAACGATGCGCTACCTTTTAACCAAGCGCGCCTCCAGAAGAGTCCGGGAGGGCCGAAATTGAGATCGGGAATATCGTGTATACCCCTCCAATCCCATCAATGACACCCAAGCATCGAATCCGAGAATTCTCTTCGAGCCGAGGTGAGTCTTTGAATATGGGTTCGACCGCGGCCACAAGCACATGCATGTCGGTAGCACAACTGCATGCAGCGCGGTGCAAACACCAAACAGCCAAGGAACATACAAGCTCTGCAGATCGCTCATTCCATTGATCTGTGAGGGAATGCGAAAACTCATCTCCTCGTTAGTGCCGCTCGTTTCCGTTTTCCTGGGAATAGCGTCGCCCCCATACGCCCACACCGCCCACCCGCTCACTCATCACCCCCACACACCGCCCCCACACCCGCTCCTCACACCCCCACACCGCCCACCCGCTCACTCATCACCCCCATACACCGCCCACCCACCCACTCATCAGCCCCAAACACCGCCCACCCGCTCACTCATCACCCCACACACGCCCACCCGCTCACTCATCACCCCACACACACCCACCCACCCACTCATCACCCCCAAGCACCGCCCACCCGCTCACTCCATCACCCCACACACACCGCCCCACCCGCTCACTCATCACCCCCATACACCCACCCACCACTCATCAGCCCCAAACACCGCCCACCCGCTCACTCATCACCCCCACACACACCCACCCACCCACTCATCAGCCCCAGACACCGCCCACCCACCCACTCATCAGCCCCACACAGCCCACCCGCTCACTCATCACCCCCACACACCGCCCACCCGCTCACTCATCACCCCCAAACACAGCCCACCCGCTCACTCATCACCCCCAAACACCGCCTAACCACTCATCAGCCCTAAGCACAATGGTCGCTGAGCCAAACGTGGTTACCGCTCGAAACACGCCATCACATGACTCAGACACTTTGATTGACAACAACCCCGCCATGACGATCCAGATACATTTGAACGATCGCGACCAACACACCACTTGAACTATAGACGAGCAGAGGGCCCCAGCAGTGGTTCAGTATTGGGCACACCAACTTACCAAACCAAAACAGGCGAACGCAAATTTGAGGATGAAGAGACCCCCAAGGATTCGAAATGAACTTTGATAGGGGCTAACCTCCCCGTCCGCCAGATCCTGACGTGGCCGCTTATCAGGCGAGAAGTGAATTTACACAAAAACACATTTGGGCAGGATGGCGGATGTGATGGAGGGGTTGGGCATGAGGGGATGGATGAGGGAAGGAGGGGGTGGCTGGGAGGTGGCGCAGCTTTTGAGCACAGGCAGGCTGTGGGAGGTGGTGGTAGTTGGCACCCGGCGGACGCGGCAATGCCACATCATGGGAAGGGCACGGCAAGGACTGGGGAGACTAGGGGTATCCTTCCCTCAGGCGTCTCCTGCGGGTCTGGCAGGGGCAACACCCGGACTCTCGGATGTCTAAGTGAGTCTGGGCGAGCTGGAGCCCCACGGGACTTAGGGTGCCCATGGCTAGCACTTCCAGCGGTGGTGGTTGGTGAACGTCGGCCAGCCACTATCATTGTGTGATATGGTTTGATCCTCTGAGCAGGGCACGACGTCAGCTTTCTTTGATGCTGATTCCTCTTGTTTGAGATTCGTCACCAAAGGAAGTCCACATCCATTCACACACACACATGGCTGTGCGAGGCCGTCCCATTTTTCACGACAGAGCTCCGGAAATTCTGGATGAGTGTCCCGAAGGGTGTGCTGAATCCTTTGAACCCTAGTATGGGTACATAGTGCAGCTGATCGTTGGCAGTAAGGGCTGTCAAATGCATCGGTCCAAGACTAAGCACACACACATAGGCTGTGCGAGGCTTAGGGGGTCCCATTCTTCACGACAGAGCTCCGGAAATTCTGGATGAGTGTCCCGAAGTGCGTGCTGAATCCTTTGATCCCTAGTATGGGTACATAGTGCAGCTGATCTTTGGCAGTAAGGGTTGTCAAATGCATCGGTCCAAGGATAAGCACACACATAGGAGTCAGTCCAAGGATTAACACACACAGAGGCAGGCGCGATGGCATCGAGGCTTCTGGAGAACACGGAGGACGTGCGGCGGGAGGCAGAGCATCTGGGCACTGTGGGGGTCAAGGAGGGGGCACCGCCGAGGCGCGATCTGGAGGGGCGCGTGCGGGCACAGGCGGGCCCAGCCAGGCGGCGTCAAGCGTCCAGGATATCTTGGCGGAGTGGGATGACCTCTCATCGCCGGGCCCGGAGGGTGGGGTCTGGACTCAAGAGCAGAGCGGGGCCTCGCCGGAGCAAGCAATGGCCTTGGCTGAGGGAGGGGTGGCGACCTTGATGGGCGTGAGTAGGCGGGAGGCCGGCCTTCTTGAGGGGGTTGATGACACGGGGGGAACTGTTGAGGGTGATGAGGGAGATATGGGTAGGCACGTGGGTGGAGTTGACACTTGCCGGGCCCCTCAGAGCCCCGGGGCCCATCCCGGCAGCGATGACCACTTATAACAGGTTGCACGGCAGCATACGGCATCTCATCAGCTTCTGGGCCCATGGGGCGAGGTTACTGGCTGTGCCGGAACTAACGGTGAGCAGCTGTCGGGAAGGCGGCGTCCGGATGGTGAACTATCGGCCACCGGGAGGGCTTGGGACACACAGGCATGTCGGGGGATGGGACCCCAAGTAGGAACAGCGCAGAACAGCAGTGGCGGTGCAAGTGTGGAGCGCATTGGTCAGATTCGCAGACATTTGGCAGGGTTTCCAGCGCAAGAGCTTTGGGGTGGGAGTGGTGAGAGGGGGTTGCAGATGCAGTTTGGCAGTGGGCGCGCAAGGTCAGGCGGAAGCAATGCAGTTTTTCACTCTCAGCCCCTGGGGACTGCGCTTGGGAACATGGCACATTTTATGGGTGAGCAAACTGCCTCGAGGCCAGGCTTTGGGGTTGGCAGGGAGCAAGGTGGTGGTGCGGAGCGCAGGATTCATGGTGGGAGCATGGCTCGCGCGACTCAGAGGGCGGATGTGAACGGGCGCGAATGGTAAAGTAACTGTGCGTGAGCAGGACGGTTGCAGAGGCACTCTAATGGCTGTGCGAGGCTTCGGGGATCCCATTCTTCACGACAGAGCTCCGGAAATTCTGGATGAGTGTCCCGAAGTGTGTGTTTATAATAATCCTTTGATCCCCGGCGTGGGTACATGGTGCAGCTGATCTTCTGTGGTTATGGGATGCCAAAGGAGTCAGTCCAAGGATAAACACACACACACACACACACACACACACATGTTTAGGGTTTTACGGTTTTTATTTTTTGGGTTTTAGGGTTTTTAAACACACACATGTTGGGTACATCGTGCAGCTGATCAGCACACACCTAGTATGGGTATATAGTGCAGCTGATTTTTGGCAGTAAGGTTTGTCAAATGCATCGGTCCAAGGATAAGCACACACACATGTTGGGCAGTCACTAACAGCGTGTGAAATGGTTCGATCCTCTGAGCAGGGGATGGTGGTAGCTTTCTCTGATGCAGATTCCTTTTGTTTATGAAAAAAAGTCTTGTTTACGAAGAGCCGATTATGATTTATGAAAGAGAGCTATTTGGGACTTAGCTTGTGGACCATTCTTCAATGCATGGAGCTGGGAGCTCTAGATCTTGACCTGTGCTAGCTTACGGTCAAACTCGAGTCAAATATTGATGTAATTCCGCCCCTCCTTCCACCATGCATCGCCCGCAGTCAGAGCCGGCCACCATCAGCCGCCGCCACACCCGAGCCCTCGAGATGATTGCGCTGGGCGCTCACAGCTGAGTTACGCGGGAGAGCATGCCCAGCTCGGTCGGAAGTAGAGAAAACAAAGAGTCTGCTTGGCCAAGTTGATAATTATTGTAGTAATCCCTGTCCATCACCCGTCCCAACGGCGACCTATTACAGCACGGTCACGACGGAATGTGCGCCCGGGCAGTACAAGAAACCGCAAGGCCCTGATAGGGGTGCAGCAGTATTCGGTGGCACAATCATTCACGAAACCGCATTTCTCATTCAACCTCACGTGGGGCACCTCATCTACACTCCTGGTGTTTCGATTCCAACCAGTAGGCAGTTTCCCAAACACTGCCACCCAACGCCACTTACAAGTGTTTCATTGCCGTGAGCTTCCCGAGCTCCGTGGGCACCGCTCCGGATAATTCGCAGATGTGCATATACCTGGACGCAAGCCCACCACAACCGACTCGCCATGCTCAGCCCCGACGGGTCCTGCCATACACGGAAGGTCCAGCTCGGTCAACACAGTTGGGCATGATGAGGGCTGGAGGCCGCAAGAGCGTTACACATATAATGGTATAAATATCTCTCCTCCTCGGCCATGGGCAGGATTTGACTTTTGGTGTAGGGGAGAGATGGCCTAAAGGGTCCCCTAAAAGTCAGCATGGGCTAAAAGTCAGCATGGGCTAAAAGCCAACATGGGCCGGCTGGGTGCCTACAGGAAATGCAGAAGGTTCAACTGTCCCAATTCCGATGGTATACTTCCCGAGAAACTATTGGAGTTAAGGTCCCTGCGCCCTTCCGCCCCGGTGTACACAGCCGCATTTCGTTCTTCTGTACCTCCTCACTGGTGGGCAAGTCACGCGGGACCGGGGGCGGCCACGTTTAGCACTGCAGACGACCAACCTGAACGCATGCGGAAGAAAATAAAACAAAAGAACTAGGAAAGAAAAGAAAAGGAAAGAAATGGGTAAGAGAAACGAAGAGGAAAGAAAGCTTTGAGCCGCCAAGCACATGCATCAAAATATGCATCCGCAGCACCCCGCCTCAAGCATGCATCTGAGCTCCGTGACACGTCGAGCCCATCGCCGCCGCCTCAAGCATGCATCTGAGCTCCGTGACACGTCGTGCCCATCGCCGCCGCCTCAAGCATGCATCTGAGCTCCGTGACACGTCGAGCCCATCGCCGCCGCCTCAAGCATGCATCTGAGCTCCGTGACACGTCGTACCCATCGCCGCCGCCTCAAGCATGCATCTGAGCTCCGTGACACGTCGAGCCCATCGCCGCCGCCTCAAGCATGCATCTGAGCTCCGTGACACGTCGAGCCCATCGCCGCCGCCTCAAGCATGCATCTGAGCTCCGTGACACGTCGTGCCCATCGCCGCCGCCTCAAGCATGCATCTGAGCTCCGTGACACGCCGAGCCCATCGCCGCCGCCTCAAGCATGCATCTGAGCTCCGTGGAGCATGCGAGCCCATCGAGCCCATCGCCGCCGCCTCAAGCATGCATCTGAGCTCCGTGACACGTCGAGCCCATCGCCGCCGCCTCAAGCATGCATCTGAGCTCCGTGACACGTCGAGCCCATCGCCGCCGCCTCAAGCATGCATCTGAGCGGCAAGCATGCATGTTCCGGGTGAACCTGCAGTGCGCGATGTTGTCTCCGGCCAACCCGAATGAATCCCAGAATCGAAGCAAGCAATCAAAACACCAAATAGGGGGGACGCACAGTAAGGTTAACTGGTTGAGTAAACCCAGGTTCGAAGGAATCTTGCCTTGCATAGCATTATAATTATAGCTGAGATCTCTGCGAAGACAACCCCACACTCTCACCCTACTCAAGCATTCTCGGCACAGGTCTCACTGAGCAGCTCACTCCATGCTGCGCCCTCCAACCCTGTCCTGTCCCCTTCATTAAGCTCGTCAGGTAACCGAAGGGCAATGTGTGGTACTGGTACGACAGTTCATGCACGGTAGCCGCTGATTGGCTGATCTACGGCAAGTCACATGCGTTCTACAGGGAAACAGACTGCTGCCAGCTGCGCAGTGACGGGTTACAAATGTGTGACGCTCTGCAGGTTGCCCAACTCCGACGGCACACTCTGCAGATTGTTCGTGGAGAGACTCCTGTAGGTTCAGCACACAACCACCAACACCCTCCTCGGATGACACTGTGCCTTAGATGACACTATGCCTCGTATGTCACTGTGCCTTGGATGACACTATGCCTTGGACAATATGCCATGGATGACACTATGCATCGGATGACACGATGCCTCGGATGACACTATGCCTTTGATGACATTATGCCTTGGATGACACGTATGAATTGGATGGCACTCTGCCCTCCGCTTTGACAAGAAAACTGAATTCAGTTCAGCTGGAGATACAGCCCCACGGGCAGAACTGTAGTCCGTGATAATTGCCTATACGCTGTGAGGCTGACCCTAGTAGAACCCCTGTAACTATGAGTCTGACCCTAGTAGACCCCCTGCAACTGTGAGACTGACCCTAGTAAAACCCCTGTAACTGTGAGGCTGACCCTAGTAGAAACCCTGCAACTGTGAGGCTGACCCTAGCTGAAACCCTAGTAGCGGAAGCATTCAGAAACAACTTACACTAAGGTAGCTCGAGTAAGCATGCCAACTTCAGTAGGGATAGCACCCGAGAGGCAATTTTCGTTCACCATCCTGCCACCAAATCAACCACAAACCTCATCTCCGCCTTCCGACGGCACTGGGCTTTCAATCTCAGCCGGTAATGCAAACGTGCATCTGTGCTTCCTTCCGACGGCACTGGGCCATCTGTGCTTCCGACGGCATGGGCTTTCAATCTGAGCCGGTAATGCAAACGTGCATCTGTGCTTCCATCGGCACTGGGCTTTCAATCTGAGCGGTGATGCAAACGTGCATCTGTGCTTCCATCGGCACTGGGCTTTCAATCTGAGCCGGTAATGCAAACGTGCATCTGTGCTTCCGACGGCACTGGGCTTTCAATCTGAGCCGGTAATGCAAACGTGCATCTGTGCTTCCATCGGCATTGGGCTCTTCAAGGCGGCAAAGCAAAGGGAGCTGTGCGCCTCCATCCTCCACACCCTGGAGGGGGTTCGAATTTGCATTTTTTTTATTTTAAACATTTTCGGTAGTCGGAGGGAGGGAGGGCGAAGGCCGGAGGGAAGGAAGGAAGTCCAGAGATTGAGACATCAAGCATTGCGCATCGCGCACCAAGGAGGGAGGAGATCACTGCATCATCACTCACCAGTTATGTGTGATGGAGGTCATTTTGCCGAGCTCCGTGGGCAATGTCCCTTCGAACTGATTGACGTGGAAACCGCTGCATGCAACCCACCCTCGCCAAAGCCTGAATGGCCACCTCACACGTCCACGAGAAGGAGCAAGTGCATGTCGACGTACACACTTCTCGTTGTGGCCGTTGAGGCGGCCACCCCGGAGCGGGCCGCGGGTCCCAAATACAGCTGAGACATTCTACGCTTTTACAATTTCCGTACTAAATTTGCTTGCAGAAGCGGCAACGGGCAGATGACACGAGCGCAAACGACGGCGGGGAGGCGGAGCTGGACACGGCGGCGGACCCAGGTACGGCCCGACACTTCGGCAGGGCACCGAAAGCGAAAATTCGGAAGCAGAAACGAGCGAAATAGCCAGGCAGGCAGCAGAAAACAATCAGCAGGACCCAGCAGTGTGACAATGGATGGGCGTCGGGGGAACAGAAGCTTCTGCCTACGGCACAGGGATCAGCGGGAGGACCCACGGATATGGAAGTGACAGTACCACCAAGGGGGCATCCGAGACCGAGGATCGGCCCAGAGAGAGATGGAGGACTTCCAGCAGGCTACTCTGGAGGGGCGGCGTGACCGAAGGCAGGAAGCACAAGGCGAGAGAGAGAGAGAGAGCAGACCGAGGGTAGTATTTCTCGGAATGGAGACTGCCAGCAGAACGAAGGGAGGCAAAGGGGCAATCGGAGAGAGTTTAGACCAGCAGCGCGCATCAGAAATAGTTGATAGGGCGAGGCAGCCGTCGGAGCACAACGCGCCTCTTGGCACCACCGGTCCCCGGCCATCTACAAGACAATGCAAACGGCAATCGCGAAAGTGTGGGTATTCAGCTCGCTCCAGCCGGACGCAGACCCCATCGCCGAAGTTGAGATCCTCCTCGGTGACAGACTCGCGGATCCGCGGACACAGCCGCACTATGTGACACTATGTGACACTCTCTCTGTCTGGGCCGGTTTGGGGAAAGTAGGTCCGAAAGCGTGGGAAGAAAAAAACGCAGAAACCGAGGGAAGGGAGAAGGCTAAACGGGGCAGGGAGAGTTGAAAAAGGGGAGAGCCCACCGGTGCACCAGAAAAAAGGGAATGGGGCACAAAGCAGGCACACGGACGAGTCACAGCACGCCTGAAGATAAGATGTGACGCTGCAACCCTGAAAACCGGTCAGAGGCGAGGAAGAAAGAAGAAAGCAGCAAGGAACAGGAGTTGGAGGGAATACAGGAAGCCCTATAGGGGATGGAGGAGGGGGAGTGGGGCAAGTGGAGGGCGGGGAGGAAGGCGCGAAGGAGATAGATGAAATAATGAAGGACCTAGAGGGGGAGGCGACGGGAGAGGATAGGGAGAGGTGGGGAGCTGGGAAAAGAAAAAGGGAGGGGAAAGAGGAGGAACGAAAGAGAAGAAATACCGCAGCGAGAGAACAGAAACAGACAACGGTAGGGCCAGGATTAATTTAGTCACACGCTCAAAGGGCGGAGTTTTTTTTCTCAGAGAACGGAATACCGACGACCTCATGGAGCACCTAAGGGAGGACACGGCATTTCGCAGGGCCTGAAACGAATACCGGGCAGGGAAAGCAAGTGCGGTGAGAGGACACGGCACTTCACAGGGCTTGAAACGAATACCGGGCAGGGAAAGCAAGTGCGGTGAGAGGACACGGCACTTCACAGGGCTTGAAACGAATACCGGGCAGGGAAAGCAAGTGCGGTGAGAGGACACGGCACTTCACAGGGCTGAAACGAGTATGAGGCAGGGAAAGCAACTGCGGTGAGAGGACACGGCACTTCACAGGGCCTGAAACGAGTATGAGGCAGGGAAAGCAAGTGCGGTGAGAGGAAGGCTTCTGAGAAGCAGATACCGAGTAGTTCCAGCGAGGTCGTATAAGAAAGCAGTACACATGGACAGAAGCAATGGGTGCAAAATATGCGGACAAAGAAGGGCGATATACGCACAAGGATGCCTGATACGCCCGGAACATGTCTGGGGGGGATCCCAGCATCAAGAGATGAAGAATGTGATCGTGAAAAGAGCTGACGTGACCACAAACCTGGTGGCAGGCGCGTTGAAGAGCCAGAGAGAAGGGGCACGCCACAGGATGCCGAAGATGCACGCATGGAAGAGGAGAGAGGGGGCAGGAAGTTGGAGAGACCGATACCGGACTACATAGTGAGCACAGGGGAATGCAGACTGGATGGAAAAAACAACCCATGCAGCCTGGATGGCAAGGACACACGGTCCCAAGCTATGTGGACATAGCGGTGCTAGAAGGGATGGAAGGGCAAAAGCTCAAGCACAACTACCCGAGGGCGCAGGCCAATAGAGCAGTGAGACACATGCACTTGTTTGAAATGAAAGACGCTAAGGACACGGAGTGGGAGTACGCGCTGAGACTAAAGTACGCGTGGAAGTGTGCGCCACTGGTACGCTTGCTAAGGAGCTGTGGCTTTGAAATAACACGAAAGGTCATAGTAACAGGGCGCACAGGGAAGGTGTACAAACACAATGAAGAGGCATAACAGCAGTTCTTAGATGATAAAAAAAGCGGTGAGAACACTCCTGAGGAAGATACACAACACAACGACTGGGTTTGCCAGAAGCCTTTATACACACTGTACAGAACACGAGGCAGACATGAAGCCAGACTAAGAAGGGGTCAAAACGACAAATAATATTATGTATCGGAGGGATGGTCGTTTTTTCCTTCTTTCTGTCGATGCAACATGCAATAGTAGGTAACCGGCAACCTGGCGACGTGTCCATGACTGCCAGGCTAGATTCAGCGAATATGCACGGCAGCTCTCATCCACTGGCTCCTGTTCAAGACTCGTCTGTATCCTGTGTAGTTCTCACACGTGCGTTCGTGCCACTCAATGATCGACAAGAGGCAGGAGGGGAGTCGCTATCCAACCGATGAAGTGAGGGCGCAGTGGTGCTCTATTTCAGGGCACACTCACAAATCCTCAATCCTTGTTAATTGGCCCAGCTCGGTGGGCAGTTGGCCCGACAGCGAATTGATTGAGACAAAGCTGCAGAAGGCACAACACCCGAACCCGTGTCACATATCTCCGTCATGCCTCACCTCACCGGTCAGAAGTCACCCACAAGTCACCATACGTACAAGGTGCTTTAATCTCTGCAGCGCCGCGCCACGAGTACAAGTAGCCTTCTTATCCGTGGTCCGGCTGTTCATCCAACTCAAAGTTTCGTGTGCACCAACTGTTTATGTGCCCGAGCGACCGCGCAATCCGACCGTACGATATGCGTCGTGAGAGGAACTTTTTAAATATATATGAGGCCTAGGGGCTTCCACTCACAAGCTTCGTATGTCTGTCAATTGACCGAGCTCCGTTGGCGTTAAGCCGGAGATCTGATTAGTATACAAGAACCTGCGACAACAGACTCCCCCTATTGCCAGTTTAGTTCAGGCCTCTTCAACCAACTCCCCGCAGGCCTGCTCTGAGATTGCAATAAAATATGAAGGGGCCTCAGTATCCTTGGCCTCCAGAAATGGACATAGAGAGAGGTGAGCGGACAGGTCAAAATAGGGGAGAGGTGAAAGCGAGCTTGAGCTTACACTGTAAAATAGATTAGAGGATGGGTGAACATCGTATTGTGTTATACTGCACAACCTCAAGTAGGTTGCACGGCACCGCACCAGTGGACGGTACAACCCGTTGTCAGCCTCTTGGTTGTCAACTAATGATCAGCCTATAACATATATGTTACGGTACAAGCCGACCGCTATGCCAGCCGATTTTGGTACAGGCCGGCCTGTACCAACTGTGAGCACCCCCCGGTGGCACTAGCCCGCCACTGGCATGTACCAGCCGATCCTTTTGATACCAGCAAGCCTGTACCAGGGATTATGGTACAGCCGGCCTGGGCTGCCCGCACTTTGCCCCTTGGAGGGGGGGGAGGGAGGGGAATTCATATCGTAGACGTCTGGTTTGGCCCCGTCCCACCCACGACCTGAAAAGCTAGTCTCAAGGAGGGGGATCCGATTCTTCTACGACCGAAAAAGCAGGTTGAGGGGGAGCTCCGACCTCGTGAAGACCCGAAAAGCAGGTCTAGGGGGAGGGGGCTCACCCCCTTCCAAAGACCCGAAAAGTAAGTCATGGGTAAGGATGCAGGGTGACTCCACGAATGTGATGTCGCAATGGTCACGAAAAAATAACCCAAAACCCCTACAAAGTATTCAAAAGATTTGCGCCACGACGTGTTGCTCCCCCCCCCGCCCCCGTAGCGACGTGTAGCGCCGTACAGGCTCAGACCAGGCATGCGCGTTTCCCTATCCCCCGCTACGGCGGGATGCACCGATCGGCTCCCGACAAGGTGGGTATGTTTCAAACCATTTTCGACCATTCCGATTCCGATGGTGATGTCCGTTCTCACCAGTTAGCTGTACCACCTTCGTGCGCGCGGGGGTGGGGGGTGGGGGGGCAACACGTCGTGGCGCAAATCTTTTGAAATACTTTGTATGGGTTTTGGGTTGATTTTTCATGACCATCGCGTCATCATCATGGAATCACCCGCATCTCCCCATGATTACTTTTTTCTGTGGGGGGGGTGAGAGCCCCTGGAGCCTGCTTTTCGGGTCTTCACCGGGTCGGAGCTCCCCCTCAACCTGTTTTTTCGGTCATAGGGGAATCGGATCCCCCTCCTTGAGACTAGCTTTTCAGGTCGTGGGTGGGACGGGGGCCCACCAGACGTCAACGATGTGAATTCCCCCCCCCCCAGGGGCAAAGTGCGGGCAGCCCAGGCCGACCTCTACCATAGTCCCAGGTACAGGCTGGCTGGTACCAAAAGGATCGGCTGGTACATGCCAGCGGCGGGCTGGTGCCACGGGGGGGTGCTCACAGTTGGTACAGGCCGGCCTGTACCAAAATCGGCTGGCATATGCCAGCGGTGGGCTTGTACCATAACATATATATATATTTTTGTATATTGCGGGGTAAGCTTATTTAGGGTAGATGAGTGTAGCCGACTCATGTTAGCATATTTCAATGGCAGCTTTAAGACATAAGGTGCCAGTCATACTCATGTACCCTATAACGTATATATACATATATATATATATAAGCCGGTTGGTCCTCAGCCTGTGTCAGCCGGTGAGTTCTCAGATCGCGTCAGCGGTTGGTCCTCAGCCTGTGTCAGCCGGTCAGTTCTCAGATTGCATCAGCCGGTTGGTCCTCAGCCTGTGTCAGCCGGTTAGTTCTCAGACCGTCAGCCGGTTGGTCCTCAGCCTGTGTCAGCCGGTCAGTTCTCAAAAGTGCATCAGCCGGTTGGTCCTCAGCCTGTGTTAGCCGGTCAGTTCTCAGATTGCATCAGCTGGTTGGTTCTCAGCCTGTGTCAGCCCGTTAGTTCTCAGATGCGTCAGCCGGTTGACAGTCCTCAGCCTGTGTCAGCCGGTCAGTTCTCCAGATTGCATCAGCCAGTTGGTCCTCAGCCTGTGTCAGTTAGTTCTCAGATTGCATCAGCCGGTTGGTCCTCATCCTGTGTCAGCCGGTTAGTTCTCAGACTGCATCAGCCAGTTGGTTGTCGGGCCGTCATCTAGAGAACTATTTCCAGCCCTCGCATCCGAAACGTGTACCCCAAAGCGGACTGCTGCTCGAGGTACTACCATCCATCCATCGATGCATCCACTGTAATGTGTCCACTGTGAAGGAATGGCTCTCCGCGATGCCGTCCGTTCCTGAGACCCAACTGTCCATGCGCTCTAAATTTAAGCGCCCCGCTTCTCCGCGCTTTCCAAGCGTTTTATTGATTCACATTACACAGTGAGTCAAGAGGGACTCATTTTGTTCAGTAGATGTGGGATTGGGGCGTCAAGGCGTCCGTCCACTCACGCGTGCTGCAATTGTGTCAGCTGACCGAGCTCCGTCGGGAGGTTTCTTGTCAAACTATTGCCATTCAGAACCCTGTGATACCAGACTTCCCCCTGTCGTTAGTTTAGTTCAAGCCTCTTCATTTGACGGCATGGAATCCAAATAGGTGACACTGATTCGTGATCCCCGTAGGCGTGCTCACTCACAGGCACTCACAACGAGGGCCCTCAGCGTCCTCGCCCTCTGCCCATCGGGCTTTCGGAAGTCGCGAGCGACGAATTCGAAAGGCCATCGTCGAGCCACCGCCAAACTACTGGTTCGATGAGTGTAATATATTCTGGCCCGTAGCAGACAAAAGAAGCGGAAGTTTCCGAAACCACAAGCGCATTCCACAGTAAAACATGCAGCTCGTTGCAAGCTCAGGAAGGGGAAACGGGAAATACTTTGCTAGATATTTGTGTGTGTACTACCTCGAAATGCGTGTAGCTTGTATTCTCGGCTTTTCGAGAGGCTGAAACCTCAAATTTCAACAGAGGGAGAGGTTTATACTCACAATTTAGTCAACGTTGTGATCTCGCCTAATTCTGTGGGAAGAGTCCCTGAGAGGCTCGATTCTGCGAGGCTCCTGAAAAATTCGGCACGCCGCCTTAAATGATCTCCGCCAACTCCCTAAGATTAAGAAGAGGCAGGCGCTCCGTCTTAAACCTAGTCTCAGCTATAGATGGCACTTGCGGGTTCGACGAGGTAAAGTGCTTCCCACATAGTGATGAAAGACGGCCCCATCAGGCGAATGATGGTTGGTTCAAGGGAAATAACTTTTTTGTTTTATTTTCCTGCGGACAAGTAGCAAGAACACATAGGACTACTTGAGGAAGCCAGTGTTTCGCATCAACACGTCATGAAAGCCACTAAGTGTCTTGCAAAAACAGACAGTAGGAGGGGACTTCATGCCTTCCAGTAATTGAATCATGCATATGAGGAACTGCAATCGAGACCGCATGGCGTTTGAGCGGTTGCTTATTTGCTGGAAAGACGTTGGAGTGGGAGGATGGACTTACAATAATTGGCATCTCGCTAAGCTAATGTCTTGGTCATCTCTAGCACGAGCTCGATCTAGGCAATCCAGGTAGTCTTCATTTTCTTCGAACGGTTCGGGTGCGCAGCTAGACATCAGTAAAAGGAGCATTACAAAGTCCAGCATCATCGCTGACCGCGACACCATTTTGGGCAAGCGCCCGTGAAGAGAAGAGCTGTCGATGGTGTTTGGGCTTCGAAACTCGGAGTTGGACCTGCGCTGTTCTAGATAATCCGGTGGGAGCACGCCTGCGCAAAACAACCACGTGTCACCGTCGAACAGCGTGACAAACGATCAGAGAAGTTCCGATTTTTGATCCCGGAAATATCAAATATTTCTAGAATCTCACTTGCATACAGTAGGCTCTAGTACTCTGGCTGAGACCAGAGCCTCCGGACGCGAATTTTTCACTTTTTCAAGGATTTTTTATTTTTCTGTACTAGACCGGAGGCTCTGGTACTTTTCGCGTGAGGCCAAAATGAGGGTTCTCCGAATGCTTTAAAAACTTTAGAGTGCCGAGAATGTGTTTAGACAAGTAGAAGTTTAGCTTGGAGTGGGGTCAAAAAGTCATTAGGCTCGTCACAAACACTTGAAATAGGATGGTGACCATGTTGTGCAACTCTCATCACCCCTGTCACTATACCCTACCCTGTATGACACTGATGACACGCCATACTGAAACTGCCCCTAGCCCTGCCCTCTCCACCTAAAATGACCCTCCCGAGGGCTCACAAAGCCCCCTTCACCCATCCTTATATCAAAATCACGATCACCACAGCCTGCACTACAGAATTGTGGTGACCAGAATTGTGGTGACCATGATGTGCAACTGTCATCACCCCTGTCACTATACCGTATCCTGTATGCCACTTATGACACGCCATGCTTGAAATTGTCCCTAGCCCTACCCTCTCCACCTAAAATGACCCTCCCGAGGGCTCACAAAGCCACTTTACCACAAAGAGGGTATGCATATTGTAGGGGAAGGTCTTACCTATCGACAATGAGCCTCTAACCGCTTGGTTTGGGGCGGTATGTGAGATTCTACGGCGAATCTTCTCGACCTAGGTGTTGGACCCCACAGCCAAACAACCCAATCAGCCATGGCCAATATGGCCAAGTTCATTACGTTTCATGAAGCAAAGAGGGTATGTATCTTATAGGGCAAGGGCTTACCTTTCGAACGAGCCTCTAACCGCTCGGTTTGAGTCGATGTGGAAGATGCTACACGCAATCACGTCCTATTGGGTATAGGACCCCCCAAGCAAGGAACCCAATCAGCCATGGCCAACACTGCGAAGGTAACGAAGTGTAAAGAGGTCGCGTGGGTAAATATCTTGGAGTGGATGTCCTTACCTTCAAACGAGCCTCTAGCCGCTTGCTTTCATGCGGTGTGGACTAATCTAGGCGTGGTTGCGTGCGATAACCCTAAGGAGCGACAATTAGCCATTCAGCCATGGTTAGTTCACTACTCACGCGCACATAAGAAAGAGAGGACAAAGAAAAGTCGGTTCTATTCCACCTTAAGACTTGTATTCCGTGGTCGCGCGCATCCATCCGTGCAGATTTGCGTTTGTACGCCGATCGCGTTTCGTGTGCGCCAGTTTCGTTTGTACGCCAGTCGCGTTTCGTGTGCGCAAAACGCGCTTTTGGAGGGAGCATTCTCAAGGATGTCACGGGGAGACAGACTTTTGCCCCCCATAAATTGGGGGTGACTGTCTCTTCCTGTGTCACCCCTCGCCCTGTGGTGTCACTTGCATCTCGCCTATCTGTGTGTTCATTTCGCTCTGCGATAATAAAACACTATCCGGTATTTTATTATCCACCTTAGTCCACTACCGGAAGCCTGAACGTAGTCCGTTTCCGCCCCTGCAGTGATATTGCTGGAAGTGACGCCCCGACTGTCACTCCTATAGTTAGGGTGTATGACTGTCACCGGTCCCGGAACCCTAGACCCCGAACATATAACGGGAAGACTCGGTATTCTCCTCACCCGTTTATCTATTCTGATTACCGTACTCCGAATATACAGTCAAGCTGATATATTCAGCAGGTTTGGTACCACGCACGTTTAATTTTACACTGCGACTTTGGCCATGATTGGCTAAACACCGACGCTTGAGATGGGGTGAGGGACCCGCGTTAGAGTGGCTTTCGGTACGGGCGGTATGGCTCAGTTACGGACGCGCGGTTGATTGGACATGATTGGGTAGCGCTGGCGACGGCTTATTTTTTCCGTGCAGTATCGTTGGGCTGGATTTTGTTGTTTCTGGTCTCTAGAACACCGTCCGACATTGATCGCGTCCTTTCGTCCCACACGACCGCGTGAAATTTGCTGTTTCCCTGATTATCCTCGACGATCCGCCGCAACTCGCTAGCCGTCGCCCACGCCGTTAGCCTCGCCTCGCATTTTCCACCTCACCCTGTCTCTGCAATCATTTCGCTATGGGTACTTCTACGAGATCGCACACTGCGGCCGCACGCCGCTCACTAGTTACAATTTTCGACGATGCCGCAGCTCGACATGCAACCACGCCAGCCACTCCTACAGTTACGGCTACACCGACTGCCCAGTCGGTAGGGGCACTGTTCCTCGACACGGTCAGACGTCTGGCGAAGGAATCCTTCGACGAGCGCGCCGCCAAGCTCGTCATCAAGAAGGTGTACGACGACAAACATGGGCGTTTCGATGGTACGGAGGTGAACGTCGGCTCCGTTTTTGCCCGTCTTGTGCTGGCATTACGGGACATTTTCGTCACTGAGGAGTCCGCGTTTTCCTCTTTGTTCGACCTGGATGATGCCACACTCCCCGTACGCGCTGAGGCGAACAAGCTCTTGTTTTCGACACTGGAATTCATCGTTGCTCCGGTGTCACCCGCAGCAGACTGGATGGAGTCTTCGGCGGAGGCACACCCGTTCGATGGGAAACGGGTGTTGTTGGAGATCGCTAGAATGCTCCTGGATTCCGGCGGCCCCTTCCAGGGCACCGCGGACCTTCTGGCCATCAAGATCAACCAGTTCGACCCGTCGCGGGCTATCGCCGCCTTCAACGCCGCTCTCCGGTCCGCTCGGCGGAAACGCACTCTCGACGACATGGAGGTCAAGTCCCTCTTCATCAAGTCCCTCGACCCGGTTTTCTACGCCCCAGTCGTCAACCGGCTGCTGTTACACGACCAACGTGCGGCGGAGTCCCTTGCCACCATTCAGCAATGGACCCGTGAGTGCTACGCACAAAACGGGGCGGACTCGCACGTCTGCGCGCACGGTCTCCGCCCTCACTATGGTTAGGCAGAGCGACGCCGAGGACTACACGGCCGTCTTCGGCGACCTCCGCGACCAAATCTACGACATGAAGAAGGAGCTGAAGGCCCTTCGCGGCCGTCTCGACGACACGAAGGGCTACACGCCCCGCAACGACAAGAAGAACACCATCGGACGCGGTGGACATGGTGACGGCTACCGCTTCGCGGCGAAGCCCCTCCCCGAGCACGGTAACTTCCCGCAGACCTTCCGTGGGAAATCTTCGGGTAAAGTGGCTTTCCACAAACCCACCGGTACGTTCGTTCCGTTGTGCCGGCACCCGGCATGCTCCGCTACGGCGGAGAAGCATTGGCATCGGGACTGCCCGAACGGCGGGCCACGCGGACAACTGGACATGCTGGCGCACACGGTTTCAGCATTGCGGACAGCGAGAACGACGTGCTCGCCATGATGTTCCAGAACGCCGTGGGCGACGACGACGCCGCCCGTTTAGACGCCGTCTGCTACATTGCGGACGGAAAGCCGGAGCTCTACGACACCGCCTCCGCCTTCTCCTTCGCTGTCGCCGAGGAGCGGGTGCCCGACACCATCGACGAGTACCTGGGGTACCGCCAACCCGCTGACACCCGCCCCGGGGTTTGCGCGGTTGGTGGTGCTACGAACATCCACAACTTCAAGGTTCATGACGGAGTCCGTGCCGACGCTCTAAACGTGCCACCACCGCCGGCACCGCCCTCCGCTCCGCAGTCGGTGGTGTCCGACGAGGGGATGTACCCCGTCAGCGCGCTACAGGAGCACCGTGTAGCCTACTGTTTGTTGTTTGTGCAGCTGCCGCGCCTTCACGTGATCGCTCCGCGCCAACATCTTCAGCAACAGGGCGCATCGGCGACGAGGTCGGTGGTGCTGGTGTGCTAACGCCCACAGCCATCCCGCCGGACCTCTACTGGCGACCGGAGGGCTGGTACCACACCTGGTACCGGACTACGTACGGGTACGGGTGGACGTGGCTCCCGGCCCCCCCGCAGACGCCTGAGGCAGCTCCGATCGTCACAGAGCCGCCCTCGCCGGGTGGTGCTCCACCGTCACCGGACTACGAGCCACCCGCCTGGGGCGGTGGAACCGGGGATGATTTTTCTTCCTCAAATCAGCACCGGACCGGACTGGTTGCACCCGGTGTAACTGCCTGCAACGACATCGGCACATCTTCAATTCCCTCAATTTGCTCTACGCATGATTTGACAAACAGTGGTACCAGCTCTCCTGGGCGCTGTAACAGTGCCACCGGCTCTCCCGGCGGGCACTTTCGACGTGGCTAGAGTTGACGGGATTGAGATTAGCCTGCCTCCAGACTGTTGTACTGCTGGTTCAGGTTGCCCCAGGATGGGCTTAGTTTAGGGTTTTAACTGTATCCGTATTCTGCAGAATGCCTCACTATCTGCTAGTTTCAGGAGTTACCCTGCCAGAAGGGACAGGTTCTCCTATAGGATGCTTATTTCCACCGAAGCTGAGTAGGTGTTTGTTTCAGTTCCGTGACCACCTAGTTTGCCAGTCACCACCCTAGGTGGTGTGCTGGAAGTGACGCCCCGACTGTCACTCCTATAGTTAGGGTGTATGACTGTCACCGGTCCCGGAACCCTAGACCCCGAACATACAACGGGAAGACTCGGTATTCTCCTCACCCGTTTATCTATTCTGATTACCGCACTCCGAATATACAGTCAAGCTGATATATTCAGCAGATATATATATATATTCACATATATCTCTTTCTTCATCAGGTTATGGGCCTGTTCCACTTGGGTTATTTTTATGGCATTTGGTAAGCGACTTTGGTCACGGTTGCATCTCCAGCGAGGCAGCGACACCCGCGACTCCAGCGGCTTTCACGTAACGCGTGTCTTCATTTGGCGTCTCCAGCCACGGCATCTCCAGCCCCTTGCATCACCAACACTCTGCATGCCGTCACTTGGCGGGTTCATCTTTTGGCGTGATGTATCTCGCCACTTTTGACCTCACGAGCATCTCCAGCTACGAGTTCAACGACTTCTTCATTGTCATGGGGAGATAGACTTTCGCCCCCCCCCATAAATGGGGGTGACTGTCTCTTCCTGTTTCACCCCTCGCCGTGTAGTGTCACTTGCACCTTGCCTGCCGTCAGTTCCGTCCGATAATAAAACACCTAAGTTATTTTATTATCTCATCTTAGTCTTCGTGTGTATCTGCGAGTGTCCGACTGTTTTTGGAGTCCAACCTGGATATATATATATTACATACATATTTCAGCTTCTCCATCAGGTTATGGGACCTTTACACGCTTATTCTTTGCCTCGTTGATTCGTTGACTAGATCGCTTCGCGCCCGGCGATTCTATTTCCGGCATTTTTTTACCGACACTATTGCCGACATTTTTATACCGACACTTACCGACAACGGCCGGCTTGCTTTCGCATCGGTCACCCCCGACATTTCTATACCGACACTTGCTTCCCGACATTTACCGACACTTCACGCACGATTCGTGCGTCACAATTCAACTAGAACCGACAATTCCTTTACGCCTTCAACACTCTGGCCAGCAGCGCCTCTGCTGCCGGAAAATTGGCTTACCGCACGACGTTTTTTTGACCTCACCGCCGTGTTCCCCGCGAAAATCTACCCCGAATTGCCCCTTCCATCGCTGGATTCGGTTGGTTTTTCAAAAAGTTATCTCTCCACTTGGGAACCCTATCTTTTGGTCCGCAGAGTTCTGCAGCCTGCTGTCGGCCATGTTTGTTGAGCTCCAACGTGCTCGCATGGCCGCTGTTCGGGATGCCCTTGCGTCCCTTCGAGCGCATCGGCAGCTTTTTACCGCGGACTATGGTCTGGTGGTGTCTGGTGGTGCTTGTGCACCAGACACCAAGGTCGAGTCCATCAAACCCATCGTCGACATGAGCTTTGACCACTACGAGCTCCTCCACAGCATCCCCCACTCTCCCCTCCACCCTGCGTGCCCCTTGGCCACTGCCTGGCGTGGTGTTTGGTGGTGTTGCAGCCCTCATCCCACCGCTTTTCCTCTCTGCTTTCACCCTTGTTGTGTGCAACGGAGTGGAGGCACACCTCATCTTCCACCTTCGCCTCTCTCAGAGTGCCCGCGTCACCGCACGCGCTCTGGTGGTGCCGCCCACCCTCGCCCCGCACCGCGTGGGCGTTAATTGACCGCATCCTGGCGGCGCTCGACTTCAGCCACCATCGAGCGAGCTACGCCGCCGTCCACCCTCGACCGCTAGAGCCTAGGATTGCCGGCTGGCCTGCGGGAGTAGCTTATCCCCGCAGCACATGCATGGGCGTAAGCCCTGCGAGAAGACCCAGTCAGAAAACAGACAGGTCAAACAGGAAGCACAGCAACGCTCAGGGTTTCGCACTCAGAATCTCTCTCAACATACAGAAGATATAATATATATAGTTCTAGTATGCTGAGTGTGATGCGAAATGAGCTAGTGTGCTCTGTCTCATGTGACAACCGAACTCGATCAGAGGAGATGACAGTCGGGTCAGTGAAGTAGTCAGAGGTGTCGAGCCGTATCGGTGATGACAGCGGTCAGGTCGCGTCGGTGATGACTGCGGTCACGACGGGTCGGTGATGACAACTCTGATGACTGAGCTCGGACTGAATGTCAACTCCAGCACACCACCTCGAGTGAGGTGGTCAGACCAATAACCAATCAAACCAAGATACATGCCACTAATCCAGTGCCAGAACCAAAATCCAGAAAGATGATGGGAATGGTGGAACTGCAGTCACACCGTGTCAGGGCTGAAAACCCCGAAAAGCTGGTCCGTAGACCCAACGTCCTGACACGGGCAGTAATCTGTCCCTGGTGCCACCCTGCTGTCGAGGGAATAGTGATGTGTCATGTCTCTGGAGGTCCACACACCGTGGCTGCATGCTATCCGGGGTGCTTCGTCAGGGGTAGGATAAGAAGTGCCGAAGCAGGTCCAGATCCGCCCGTCACCGGAAAGACTTACTGCTGAGGGAGAATGAAGGAAGAGATCATGATTGACAGCAGCGGTGGCTCTCACGGTCGGAACAGACACTGTAGTGATCCTGTGGCCAATGCAGTGCAGCTAATACCATAGAGTGAGCTCGGTGTAACAATGTATCCATATACACATATGCATTTATGAGTGCCATATCATTTTCTATCTATTACAGTGATTCAGATTCTAAGGAAACAGTAACTAACATAAAGTAACCAGCCATAAGTAACTTTGAATATAGGCCAGTACCTGCAAAGCACAGTCAGCTACACAAACAACCCAAAACAGGAAAACAGGAAAACAAGGTACTCACAGTCAGGTCATGCTGCTGCTTTCTGAGTACCAGTGAATCATTTCTGAATAACTGCAGCCTGAGCCTTGCCCATGGCCATATATTGCTGGAACATCTGAATGAAGTAGGGCTGCATGTCCTTGACTGGAGGAACTGGTTTGGTGTAAGGGTCTGCCAGGTTCCGAGCTGATGGGACTCTGGCACACCGAATCCAGTTCAATCTGACAAAGTCTCGGAGAACATGAAATCTGATAATCACATGCTTCACCTTCTCGGAGAGGAGGTGATGCTCGACAATAGATCTGCATGCATCATTATCCAGCAGTAGGGGAATAGGTAACTCCAGGCGGGGCTGAGCTGAAGCTGTACTGATATATTCTCTGTTTCGGTTGTTCTGGAATCTGAGGGGAGTGATTTCATCTGTACTGAGTTCATCAGGAATTGTAGGAGAGTTTGGGCGGACTGAAGTCAGGCCGTCTGCTGGCTTGTTTTGTTTCTCAAGCAGACGCCTGAGCACTGAGGTAGTCTGAAGGGAAGGCATATCAAAGTGAATATCTGTGGCTGCTCTGTCAAGGTACTGAATAGCATGGTCAAGATCGGAATCAAGGGGCTGCTGGGAATCAATACGGTGAGTAATAGAACCAAATATCTCGGTGAGCATGAACATCAATGACACCAACCGCTGTGCTGCTGTACTGGCTGCAACATACTCTGACCCTGTGGAGGAGACCTCAGTGATGGTCTGCCTCCCTGAATGCCACTGCAGTATCATACCAGCCAGAAATATCACGGAGCCAGAATAGGACCGGGCATCATTCTCTAAGTCCCTGGCCAGGCCAGCATCTGAATAACAGAACATGGTGATGACCTTGACCGGAGTCTCGGGATAGTAGAATGCCAGAGAGTAATGAGCCGTGCTGTCCATATACTGCGCAATTCTGATAAGAGCCTTCATGGACTCCTCAGAAGGGCATGATACAAACTGTGCCAGATAGATTACAGGATAGTAGCAGTCAGGTCGTGAGCCACGGGCCAGCCATAGCAGTGAGCCGAGGATGGATCTGTAACTGGGGACAAGGGACAGGTCTGGATCTGCTGGTTTCTTGATGATGAGCTTCGGGTCCATAAAAGTTCTGTAGGAATGAGCTGTGATGTTGTTGTTGGCCATCAAGTCCTTGATCTGTCTGGACTGGCAAAGGTAGATACCAATCTGATCCTGCCTGACCCGCATCTGGAGAACCGAGGTGACCTCTCCGAGGTGCTTAGCCAGAAACCTGGCTCTGAATGCTGCCCAGAAGGCATCCTCAAGCTCTGTACTGGCGACCAGAATGAAGTCATCCACATAGACTACACACATGACCTTAACCAAATCAGTGTAGATGAAATATATGCAGTCATCATGAGAGGACTGCCTGAATGTCACCTCGCCGAACATAAAGCTGAGCATGAATACCTTAACCAGTCTCTGCCAGGAAGCACCAGCCACCTTAAGGCCATACAGTGCATAGTGCAGTAAAGCACCACCGAACCCCTGATAGGTGTAACCAGCCGGAAATGATACCCATACTGGAACATCCAGCTTAGCATTCATAAAGGCCTGAGAGACATCGAAGTGACTCATCTTCAGACTGAAGATGCTGCCGAAGATGAAGGCCAGTCTGAAGGCATAAAGCTGAGGTGTGGTACAGGTGGTCTCCCACGGAAGGTAGCCGTATGTCTGCTTACCATTAGCACGCAGTCTGGTTTTGAAGATCTGCCGTGTGCCGGATGGTGCTGAGGGGTCTGGTTTGAAGGGTCTGGAAAACACAAAGAGAGTGGTCAGGCCTTTGGTACCCGAGGGAAGGTGTCCCGGGACCATTTTGTTGTCGGCGGCCAGACCAGCCACTTCAGCATCCATAGCCTCCTGCCACTGAACTGCTTCTGGGGTGGAAAGTGCCTGCTTGACACCATGGACTGGTTTGAGCTGGGGTGCAGAAATATTAAACATGTGCACCACCAAATCTCTGGGTCCTGATCTGATGAAGCTGTCAGCTGAGGTGTACTGCTGTGGAATGTACTCGGGGCGGACATCTCTGCTGGGATCATCGGAGAAGGGAAGGAAGGCGGCGGCATGGGTGGACGAAAAGCTGACGAGGGTAGCAGGAAGGTCCATATGCCAACCATAGGTAGACTCGGGAGTAGGCTCAAATATTACACCATAAGGTGTGCTGCTGCCTCTGTCGGTGGAGATGATGACAACGCCATATGATGGGTGCCTGCGGCTCTCTCGGGCTCTGACAACTGTCCAGATCGGATAGTGCTCATTGACCGAGACGGTCTTCCTATAGTGTGCGACATACACCAGCAGGTGTCTGTAGTGTGTACCGTCGGGTGTGGACTTGACATAATGAACCACGTCAGTCCAGGTATTGTCCCTCGACGGAACAGAGAGAAGCACACAGCCGTAAGACTGTCAGTCGGAAGTGCAGTAGTATGAGCTGATCCCGATGATCTGGGCATAGGTACAGTCGAGTGTCTCTGAGAAGGGAGATGGCCTGATAAAGGTAGCATCAACCTCTCTGTCAGCTGCCATAGTGTCTGGGAATGCTGACATAGATCTGCCCAGGTGCTCATAAGTAGGTATCCAGTGTGGCTTGCCCACAAGATGTACTGTGCCGTCGGAGGTATCTAGGATTTTGTAGGCATTAGAGCCCATAGAGATACCAACCATACGGCCTGCCCATGATCTGTACTGAAGTTTTGATGAGATGCCTGGCTGTCTGTTGTTCCTCTGCTGACTGTCCATAACCACATAGCAGTGTGCACCAAATGCACGGAGACGACGGTACTGAAAGTGATGTCCTGTCATAGTGTGGATAGGAGTAGTCACCACTTCCTTGTGTGGTGTAATGGACCACAACAAGGCACCGTGCTTAGCAGCAAGCGGCCAGTAGCTGAGGTCGAGTCCAGAAGCTGTAAGGATGGACCGGATCATACGGGACAGGATGCCAGTGACATTCTCCGCATAGGGATTGTCCGTATGGACCAGTGCCGACAACGGATCCGGAGCAGCTCCGTCTCCGTTGTACGGAGCACCGATTTTACCAGGCTCCGGCTCCGTAGGAGCCCGCGAGATCGAGGATTCGCATTGCTCCGTCTCCGACGGGGCGTTGAAAAGTCAGGCTCTGGCTCCGTAGGAGCCAACCGAGTCCAAGCTCCGTGCTGATCTGGCTCCGACGGTTCAAAATATAATCAGCCTCCGAGCCCGCGGAGCCGTGCAAATTTAGGCTCCGATGCGATCCGCGCTCCGCGGATTCATATTTTGTCACGCTCCGGCTCCGAATCCGGGCGGATCTAACAACATTTTACGGGGTAGACAAAAATCCTGAGTTAGCTTTGAATGGCACAGTCGGGGATTTTCAGGGAAACGTGCGACATGTGTCGTTATAATGATAGGGTTTACTGATCGGACCATAACATACGCCTCGCTTATCCATTCGTCCCGTAATTTCGTGCCACGTGTAGAGGAGTTCAATGCCGTCATTTCAAGCTATCAAACGTATCAGGCATAACCCCTTTAAAACTCCAGGAAATTTATGCGTAATTTGGGCTGTTATTTTAGAGGATTAGATATTTATCAATCCGCCCGGCGGTGGTGTGCTCCGAAGCGGTGCTAAGGCGCGGTGCACGGACCGGCTCCCCGCACTCAGGTGACATCGTTGTAAACCATTTTCGACTATGCCGAATCCACTGGCGAGGAGTCTAAACCCGGTCCGAGCGACGCGCTTCTTGGCACGCTTGGTGCCATTCTAAAACATGCACAAAAACACGGCAGGATCCGTTCGTTCCGCGCAATCCGGCGGAGCTTGAAAGCTTTAGGCTCCGGCTCCGTAGGAGCGCGAAAAAGTGAGGGTTCGCCAAGCTCCGGCTCCGCAGGAGCCGAAAAAAATTAGGCTCCGGCTCCGGAGGAGCTGCCAAGCACCACGCTCCGTCCCATCCCGGCTCCGTAGGAGCCGTCGAACATGAGGGTCCGGCTCCGCAGGAGCCGGTGGACACCAGGCTCCGAGGTGGCTCCGTTGGCTCCGTTGTCGACACTGGTATGGTGGGAGAAGAGGTCTGGTGGATAATGCCATGCTGCTGATAGGCTGCTCGGCATTTGGCATCTGCCATCTCAGGTGCACAATCAGTCCTCAGCACCATCTCGGAGTCTGAGACTGTAGAGGTGGACAGGAATAGCTCATCAATGCCGTAGGAGAGGGATCTGGTATAGGCAATGAATCTCAGGAGACATACATAGTAGTCTGCCTTAGAGGCAACGGTGAACACAAATAGGTATCCGGTGGAGATGTCAATGAAGTGGATACGGTATCTGTGCCCATTGTAGCCAATGGGTGAGATGGGGCCTGTCATGTCTGAGGCCCATTTCCGGGCTGGCTGTTGCTGACTGGTACGGAGGCGGTCTCTGCTCGGGGCTGGTTTCTGTTTGAGGCCCGTCGTAGCACAGACTGCACACCACTGAGAGCAAGTGGTAAGTGAAGCAAGAGCTGCTCTGGAACACTGTGGTCTGCCCAAGTCTACCCCTGGCATGTCGTAGAGACGGAGGATACGGGTCATCGAAGCATGCCCGAGAGCATCGTGCAGCTCAAGAGGAGGACTGACCCTGATCGGGGTATGGCGGTCTCGGTAGAGGATGCAGATGGGAAAGGGTGTGCCATCGATGAAGACCCGACCAGGTCCACCGTCAGAACCAGCTGGGGTGAGAGGGTGTGTAGAGGTGTAGGTGTGTTTCCCAAGATAGCTGAATAACCCCGTAGTACCAGTAGGCCAGATATGTAATACCTCCATAGTACAGGTCTTATGCCAGACCCGGTGGGATGGCATATAGGGAACTATCCAGAAATATACAGTATTATGAGGGTCCAGAGGAAAGTCAGCATTGCCTTTAGTGAAAAGGCGGTCCAGAATAGATACCGTGAATGGCGGATTAGCATAGAAGTAATAACCAGTCAACTGGACGGAGAATATACTGTTCTGACTGTGATAGTGCTGCAGAGCAGGGTGATTATTGCCCTCTCCGACTGGGAGAGAGTCGCCGAACATAGAGACATCAAAGGCTGGTTCCCCCAGCTCGGCCGTAGCCGTAGGAGACCCATGAGTAGTAGCCCAGGCACTGTACTGACTGTTGGACCACATCCAGTCGGATGGGTCCCCTGATCTGTGCTTCTTCTTATTGCCCTGAAAGGCCTGAAAGCCGACATCTGCTGACTCTGGCTCTGCCCAAAGATAGTCTGTGCCATCATCAATGATAGAGTATGTCCGGCCAGAGTCAAGATGGGTATATGTCATACTGATGAAGTCAGGTGATGAGAAACCCTCCCGGAGCATAACTCGGGTTGACAGGAGAGTTTTGGCGCCGTGTTTGAAATGGCAGCCAGGAATGCTGTACTCATCAATGTCACCAGTCAGTATGTCTCTGCCGATCAGTCTCAGTGTGCCAGTGCCATCAGTCCGTGAAGCGGGTCCAGTCATGACTGTACTGAAGGATATGGTCCTGCTGGTATCAAGGTCAGTGATCCTGTGTCTGGACCCGGTGATATTGCCGGTTGCACCGGAGTCACAGACAATGCCATCAGTGTCAGAACCGGTGATAGAGTACAGATGTATCATGGGGTCCTGGGAGAAGATGACTGAAGGGGGTGCACAGAATAGTCCAAACCAGGTACACATCTCCAGAGCTGTGTCGCCTACATACTGCATGGCGCCGTAGAGCGGAGTCTGAGTCACAGGGCTGCAGACAGCGGAGATCGGTGACAGGTGGTGACCAGCCTCAAAGTGAGCCTCGACGAGGAACTCCTCATAGACACTCTGGTAGAGACATGTCAAGACCAGGCCAAGGAAGGCTGTCAGGAGCAGGGCTGACACTGCTCTGTACCTCTGGCGCCGCTTCTCAAGCGCCTGAAGGAGACAGATCTGGGCGGAGCTGTCTGGTGGGGAACCGTCGGAGCCACGAGGAGAACCATAGTGGCGGTGCTGACCAGAGTCATACTGCCAATACCAGTCGGAACCAGAGGAATACCCAGAACCATCACCAGAGGAACACTGCCGGGTGGCAGACCAGTCAGAAGTGACACCAGTGCCACCATCAGGTAAGCCACCATCGGATAAACCACCATCACCAGACCAAACTGACTGGACTGACTGGACTGATTGACTGTACTGACTGACTGCAGTACTGCTTTGCCCACCTCCCATCTCCCCCCCCGGTTGACACAATGTCAATCCGTACCACACTCCCTGAACAGGTGCTGCGGCTGAGAGGGCCTCCGCCGAAGCACTTGCCAGGAAGCAAGTGAACAAGGCGAAGGACATGAATGCACACCGGAAGATAGAGACACCACCTCTACCGACACGCCGTGGCGGTGGAGGTGGTGCCTGTGTGTCAGACATGTGCGTGTCACTAGCCAGGTCAAGCGACTCATGGACCGGAGCGGGGACAGGAGGACACTGCTGAAGGAAAGAGCGGGAGAGACTCCCTTCTGTAGGGCGACCTCCAAGATTGATTGAGTTAAAGTTTGTGGCCGTGTCAGTGCCCCCAGTGTGCACCCGGTGCTCACTGGCTGGTGGGGACACTGACACGGCAGAGCCTGCATCAGACAGCAACAGGTCAGGAGGGCCAGGTGGCGGGGGCGTCACCAGAGGGGCTACACCCCTAGCTCCTAGTGAACCTGCTTTGATGGCAAAAGGTTACCGTGGCAAACGGTAGGGGACCTGTAATCCTCCTCCCACACCCGCTCCCAGTGAACCTGCTCCAGGGATTTCCCTGGAGCAGACAGGGGGGAAGCAGGCGGGGGAACCGCACTGCTCCGTGACCCCTCCCTTAACAAAGATGCACTGTGGGTGTGGTGTGGGGAAGAGTGCTCGGTGGGTGCCGGTGCCGTGCACATGTCACTGTCCTCACCGTCGCCCTGCACCACCGTCATTCCTGCAAACAGAGAGCAAGTCTCTGTAAGTGCAGGGACGGTGTGTGTGTGGTGGACGGGTGGGGACAGTGAGTCACACTGTACTGCAAACAGTCCAGCAGACACCACCGACGAGTCTGCTCGGTCCTGCGGAGCATGATCCACAAGAGCCGACCCGTGCGGTGCCTGCTGTGTCCGGCTGGAGTGGTACTGCCTGCAGCATGCGAGTACCACCGTAGCCGTGGACTGTGCAGAGTGTTGTGACACATCGAGGGATGCATCGTGCTGTGCAGAGGCAGGTGCAGAAGCAGGGATGTCAGGCAGCAGGTAGGGGGGAGTGGGAAAGGGGTCACAAGCCTTCTGTTCTGTGCCGGTCCGGAACATCCCGAAGTGCACTCTTCCGAGTGACAACGAGACATTCTCGGACTGTGCACAGAACTTTTGGAATTTGGCTTCCGCATGTTGTTGTAGGCGGTCCCACTCCTGTTGTTGAGCCTCGGAGAGGCCGTCCCAGTCCCCATCGTCGTCAGACTCATCGGAGTCCCCGTGCTCCTGACTGGCGGAGTGAGAACTCTCCTCACCCTCACTGTCAGAGCACGAGTCCTCCTGGTACCCGACAACTGCTGGGGTGCCGTGCAACAGACAGAAGGACTCTAGTGCCTGTTCAGACTCCTCGTAGGCAGTCTGAAACTGGGCAGCTAGAATCTCCGTCCGAGCATGCTCCGCAAGCAGCTTCGGGTCAAGATGGAAAGCATGAGCCGACATCAGCTTCGGGCAGTCGGCAGCCCTGTGCCCCTTTGACCCACAGGTCCAGCATTCCCCTCGGAACTGCTGGGTCTGCCGATCAAAGACGACACGGGACTTCCCCTTGCCCTTGCCTTTGCCGGTCCTCTGCTTCCCTTTACCGCCTGTCTTACCACCCTTGCGGGGAAAGACTCCTGCACGGTAACCAGAGCCAATCCCTTTAAAAGGGTTAGTGCGACGAGGCGGAATGTACTGACGGGAAGAGGTGCGGTCAGGGACTCCCCTGCGGCCATGTGCACCACGGCTTCCGCCGTGATGCGAACCTGCATCATTGTAGAAAGCAGCCGTTAGTGGGGACTTGAGTTTCGTCCCCGCGTTCCTGTGCACTGCCCGTGTCTCACGGAAACAGGTCAGCAAGGAAAGCGAGGAGTCGGCATCGAGCTTCTCCTCTGTGTAGGCATCATGCACCGCCTTATAAAAGACGGGACAGATCCTACGGAGAAACAGTGCAATCCGTGCTTTCTCGGAGATAGCAACGGTGCACCCAGGACCCAAGTCAGACTCAATGGTGTCCAGAGATGTCTGGAACACGTCAATGTAGTCCGCTCGGATCCTGGCCAGCCCTCAGGTCTACTCTGTCACCAGCGAATAGGAAGTCCGCAGCGCTGAACTCCTCGTGATCGGGCACAACGTGCCTCACGAGATGAACAAGTGCGATCTTCCCATCCCCTGGAAAGAGTCTGTCAGCCTTGCGCAGGATACGCAAGGCGTCTCCTGCGCAGAGCGTTTCCAACAGCAGGAGGTTCGCTTTCTGCGGAACCTCCAGACTGTGGTTTTGCAAGTCAAACATCAACGCCATCTTGGGGTGAACGAGTCTGAGCCTGGAATCGAGTTGCTCAACCAGGATGTCCAAAAGCAAACGAGCATTCTTCTCGTTGCTAGTGAACTTCCAGGTCTTTGCAGACTCTCCAGGCTCGACGCATTTCCCTTTGATGACGCTGAGTAATGCATCGAACTCCGCCGGCTTGCGCAATAGCTCCCATGCTAGGTTGTTGCAAACGGATAATTCTGACGTGTCCGGAGCATCCGCTGGCGTAGGCGTGCCATTTAAAGCACCGAATTTCAGCTGACGTTTCCTCGCCCCTGGGGGGTGTGTCAGCAAGCGTCTCGGCAGTACCGGCGGTGTGGCGTACGGTGTAGAGGACATGCTAAATAATCAAGAAGAAAAGAACTACAAGCAAGGTAAACACTAGCAATCCCTAACAGGGAATAACAAGCAATCAAGCAATCAAAATTCACAACAGGAGCACCAAGAGGGTGCCAAAAAGGGAAGGGGGAAGAAAGCCTGTGATGCAAAAACAACACAGTTAGCAGTCAGTGGCGATGGCGTGGAGGAGCTTGTCGTTCAGTCCCGCGTTTTTGAAGAGTACTCGCGCGAGATTGCCAGGGTCCCTACGGTTGATCAGGCCGTTCCAGGATTTCCCTAGCTAATTTAAACGTTGAAACGGAACGTACGATTCCTCTCACTCACCACTACTTGCCTACTTTACTTCCATGATCCCTACTTGGCGCGCCCCCTTGGCGCTTCCCTAAGCGTTTAGCCGACCATAATCGGCTCCTAGCCTTAGGTCGGTGGTGGGGCCAAACCTGCGAGAAGACCCAGTCAGAAAACAGACAGGTCAAACAGGAAGCACTGCAACGCTCAGGGGTTTCGCACTCAGAATCTCTCTCAACATACAGAAGATATAATATATATAGTTCTAGTATGCTGAGTGTGATGCGAAATGAGCTAGTGTGCTCTGTCTCATGTGACAACCGAACTCGATCAGAGGAGATGACAATCAGGTCAGTGAAGTAGTCAGAGGTGTCGAGCCGTATCGGTGATGACAGCGGTCAGGTCGAGTCGGTGATGACTGCGGTCATGACGGGTCGGTGATGACAACTCTGATGACTGAGCTCGGACTGAATGTCAACTCCAGCAAGCCCCTAGAGCACGCATCTAGAGACCAACGCAAGCGGAGCCACACTAGTTGGGTTGAGAAAGACCCCTTTGGGTCTCACAAGATGTATGTTTCCTTAGGGTTTCGCCTTTGTGCTTGCCGTAGGATGTTAGGCCTGGCCTGGCAAGTTGGCATCGTGGCACCTCACACCTTCAGGGTGAGGTGGTGTCATGGGGAGACAGACTTTCGCCCCCCCATAAAATGGGGGTGACTATCTCTTCCTGCGTTTCACCCCTCGCCGTGTAGTGTCACTTGCACCTTGCCTGCCGTCAGTTCCGTCCGATAATAAAACATCTAAGTTATTTCATTATCTCATCTTAGTCTTCGTGTGTATCTGCGAGTGTCCGACTGTTTTTGGAGTCCAACCTGGATATATATATATATTACATACATATTTCAGCTTCTCCATCACATTGCGCCTATAACTTTCTGGACAGCAGCACCTCAACTGCAGCAAAATTGGCGTATCGCACGACGTTTTCGACGGCACCGCCGTTTTCCTCGTCGAAATCTACCCCAATTTGACCCTTTTATCACTTGGAATTGTCAATTTTACGAAAAGTTGGGTTTTCGCCTTGGAACCCTAGCTTTCACTCGCAGAATTCTGCAGTCTGTGGTCTTCAGCCATGTCCACTGCACGCCAGCATGCGCGTATGGCCGCTGTGCGTTCAGTGGTGGCATCTCTCCGACTACGTCGACATCATCTTACCTCTGGCTATGGCCTGGTGGTGTCTGGTGGTGCTTATGCGCCATACACCAACATCGAGTCCATCGCCTTCGCCGATGACGACAACTCTGACTACACCGAGTTGCGTCCGCAGCGTCCTCCACTCTCCCCTCCACCCTGCGTGCCCCTTGGCCACTGTCGGGTGGTGCGTGGTGGTGCTGCAGTACCCATCCCGCCGATTCCCCTCTCCGCTTTCGCACTCGCGTGCAATAGAGTAGGGACACGCCACATTTTCCGCCTTCGCCCCCCTCAGGGTGTCCACGTCCTCAAACTCGTTTTAGTGGTGCCATGCATCATCGCACCACGACACCGCGTGGGCGTTGGTTGACGACATCCTAGCGGCGCTCGACTTCATCCACGATCGAGGACCCCGACGCCATCCACCCTCGCACGCTGGAGCCTAGTGGCCTCTGGTGGCCTGCGGGAGTAGACATCCCCGCAGCACGTGCATGGGCGTAAGCCCCTAGAGCATGCATCTTAAGACCAGCGTTGGCGTGGCCGTGCTAGATGGGTGGGAAAAGGCCCCTTTGGGTCTCGCATGATGCTTGGTTTGTTAGGGTTTTGTCGTTGTGGCCGACAGTGGGATGTTAGGCTCAGCCTGGCAGGCTTGCATCGTGGCACCTCACGCCTTCGGGGTGAGGTGGTGTCACGGGGAGACAGACTTTTGCCCCCCCATAAATTGGGGGTGATTGTCTCTTCCTGTGTCACCCGCCTCGCCCTGTGGTGTCACTTGCATCTCGCCTATCTGTGTGTTCATTTCGCTCTGCGATAATAAAACACTATCCGGTATTTTATTATCCACCTTAGTCCACTACCGGAAGCCTGAACGTAGTCCGTTTCCGCCCCTGCAGTGATATGTATATGTGAAAAATATAAATATATATAAATATATATATCTTTCTTCATCAGGATGCTTAAGGTCTGAAGACACGAGATAAATTCTGAACATATCTATGGGGTATTAACTCTTGAAAAATGTTCGCTAGAGGTCCCACAAAAAATTCAAGCCATCTCAATAACGTGTCGAAAATCCAGTTCTGTTGCGGTCTGTTCAGCAGTTCGCACGGGGGAAAAGGTTGCGAAATACCGAAATTCAGGCCAAAACACGAAAAGAACCAGAGTTTACGAGCTGCATTCCATTCTTGTCGTGTCGAAAATCGCGATCGGCCGCGCAGCGGCCACAGCTCGTAAACTCTGGTCTGAGCACTGAGGGGGCTCAGGACTCACGTCAGCCAGAGTTGAGAGAAGACGCGAGCAGGGACATCACATCGACATGCGTGATCTGATGCGAGGCGACAGCGACAGGCGAGGCGAGGGAGGAGCGGAGCCCGCGCCCGCGCCGCGCCGGACGGGAGGACTTCGACGTGAATGTCAATCTGAATCTCAATGTCGAATGTGCGGGACGAAATGTCCGCAAGCGACGCCCATCGGCTAGATCGATAAGATCGTATATTGAAATCCCTGTATTGTCCACGTGTATGCTGCACGCCCGTGCCAAATCGCGATGACTCGGTAGCTAGGGTAGGGGGTAGCAGTGGTATCTTGAGATACCACCTTGCACCTACCCATCGCATGGAAGAATCACGACTATCGTATGAGCAAGTCAGATAACATTTTACGATATCTGTTTCCTCTGTGCAGGGAAAATCGTCCTGTGCGGTGAGCCACAAGAGATTTCAGAAGAGAAACAGATTGAGTTACACACGAAAGGACGTATGTAATAACAGGTCGGCTGTGGAACCGACCAGCGAAGGAATCTTTTCAACCCTTGAAGCATACTGTGCGCCTCCCTCGTCTGATTTGCCTCGTCTGTAATTCAGAAGGTGGGGATATCCAAATTATATCAGCAGTCACGCGGTTTCCTATTGCGTCAAAGCGATATTCCAGGCTAAACTTCGCCTGATCGACCGGGCTGAAGGGAAACTCACTTGCGCTTCTCATACACACGTCCTCGTACCGTCCACATCAAGTAAAAATACGTATACATCGTTGAGTATGGCCGACATGTTTACGAGAGTAGCTCAACCTCGAGCTTTTACTGCTCTCCTCTACGCTGGAATTTTGACTCCCAGGACCGCACAGAAGCGTGTACGGACTTCACTGACACGCATTGATAACTTCGCAGAGGCTCACATTTTGGCAGTGTGGGCGGCAACTCTCATCTCTCTGCTCGCATGGCAAGTTCTTTGGATAGGTGCGCGCTCTCAGTGCCGACAACCTTCAGGGATGAACGCCCTTCTATTGTGCCTCGTGCGGTGCTCCATTGCAAAATTTCTGCCAACCGATCATGGATGGGTTGTGTTTGGCGTTTTCCATTGCGCACTCAGTAAATCTTGTGTGGTTGCAGGCACGGAACTCCTCGACTGCGTCGTCGCCATTGTCGTTTGGACCATATGCCTTCCTGTCATCGCGCGCGAAACCGATCCGATCCTCATACCAGCGTTAGGAATCGGTGTCGTCGGAGTTGCGACGGGCTTCCAGTGTATCGACACTGGTGCGTCCATCAGTCCTGACAAGATTAGGATGTGCTTTTTTGGTGAACTAGAACAAATATATCTACGCACGAGCGTGCGTGTTGTGTCCTACATCGTAAAGAATTCCCATAGTGTACTCGGGTTCCCTATAAGTACGAGTTCTACTGGACTTGCACTTGCGCTTTTTCTAAATATCTATGAAGTATGCAGCATCATTCGCCCATTGCACCCTCAAACGCACCTGCTCTATTTATTGTTATCGAATGGACTGTGAGCTTATACGAAGCATATTGTGTTGCTCAAAATCCAAGATACATTGACTTCACATCTCCGAGATAATTAACCTCTTCAACTTACTTCTCTCAGAGAGAGAGAGAGAGCAGCTTGATGCGGCTTGCAAATATATCTGGGATGAAAAGTGAATCGAACTTGCTTACCAAAAACTGATAACAGAGGAGGCGTTCAGGAAAGAAGCTAACTTGTTGCCTGAGGGTATCTGGGAGCAGGTTTCGACATGCTCATCATCTGGGAGCGGTCACTCAACCTCGGAGACGGTCTTGTCATCCCTGGAAGGCAGGCCGCGTGGATGTATTACAACACTATGCTCAACAGTCGTGCCGTAAACTTTGGCATAGAAGTCTTCCTCGTTGTTTCAGTGTGTGGCTCACTTGTTGGTCTGCAGCGGAATGCACACAACGTAAGTATCCCTCTCAAGGGACGCTTATCGTCCTCAATATTCGTATAATAATGTTTCATCATATTTGAGCCTTGTATCCCCTCCAGGAGAAGTTTCCCCCTCTACATGAAATACCCAGGATATTTGTGAAGTGCTTGATGCTACCTGGAAAATGTCGATGGTGGCCTATGAGCTCACGAGCGGTAGGTAGTTAGGAGCAATTCGAATTACCTAGTGGGGGAAGTGCCTCTGGAAGCCTATGTCGAAGTTTGCGGTGAAGGAAGAGAATGATAACCTTTATTTCTTGTTTGAGTCCACCTTGAGATCACTAATTAGAAGCACGTCTCAATTCAACTTTGAGCTGTGTGGCTCGCGTCTAGGCATTCGTGAACTCAAGATTACAGCATGTTACAAAGCAGCTTTGTGCATTTGTGCTGACTTCACCCTCGGGTTGGGGGGATGCTCTCGCTTCAGACTCGGCATAAATGGATGGAACTAGTGGGGATGAGTTGTGTTGGGAATGGGCTATATTTGCTCTCTGTGGTTCCACGATATATCGATATCCGTAGCTCAACTGCATTTCAGTCGGAATTTTTCGATTCCTGGTCACAGGTGTTTTTCTGTAGAATTGTTTTGTTTGCAACATTAGGTGCGTCTGCTTTTCATCTCCTTGTACTGCTGAAGGAGATGAATTCCAAGAGCCGTGTATCAGCACCACCACTGCAAAAAGTTGAATAGGGTCCTCAGCATGCTACACCAAATTCTAAAGAGAGTACTATTTGCTGAATACATATTTCAAACGCACTCCAAAGCTTACTCCAGGGTTATATTTCACCACATTACAAGTAGCGGTCCCTGCATCCGATCAAGGGTTTGCATGACATATTTTGGAAAAGTGTACATGAGTCCATCTGCATATGCCGGCTTGACGGGTTGCTGGCACTAATTGTATGCTCGGTCCTGCGATCGTTTTTTTGCTTTTCCTATTCGAGATAGCAGCATTCTACGAATAAAGTCGACGCAGTCTCCTTGAAGATCTTGTACCGTAGACGCGGGATGTGCAAAGCTAATAACGCTTAATGTACAAAGTAAAAATGCGCGGAAGCCAAGGTCGTGCATGCATAGATTGCTGAAGTCGTCCTGTTGAGCCGGCTGGTTATGGCGCTCTGTACTCTGCAACCGCCGCGCGTTCTAATAGCTGTTGCCTACAACGCCGCTATGATATGACCATGACGTTGCATGATGGCGTAGTGAGATACAATCAAGTCGTCGAATGCAAATATCGGAGAGGGCATCGTACCCCTCACCTCCAATATCCAAGTCCTAGAAGGGGTTTGGGCACCCGCCTTGGGACTCGGAATAACTTTCGCGTTCAACGAAAGCATTAACATTGCTGTTAACCATTCACTCCTGCTGCGGTGCAAAATGAAATGTGATGGCAATGTGGGGCACCCAGCCCACCTGTTATAGTACAATGTACTATTCTACACACGATGGAAACACTGAAATCGCAGATACGAGCAAGCGAGAGATATCCATCAGTGAGAAACGAATACAGCGCGTCTCGGGCTATGTAAGCCTTGAGATCGCCACTAGGCAGTCATCATATGTCTCACAGTCGAACGTCATCGAAGTCGATATGCGAGTGCAGTGCACGAAGCTACGTCGGTAGTGAAAGGCAATCTGAGCAGTGTCACCACTGTCATCACTGTCGTAATTGAATATACTGAAAACACTGTATCCCAACACACCAAAACCTGTTCTGAGGCGGCTATGAATATGGCAACTGTATGCATACTAAGGGTATCCCCATCAGCATTCCCGAATGATATGTACATGTAATAACAAAGGGGCATCTCCCTTCTCCCACCGGGAGAGCCTATACGTATCCCTCTAACTCGGTATGAAGGGTCTAGCAACGTAATGAAGCTAGTGAGACTGGCATGAAGTATGAAAATAGCGACATGCGCGCGTTCGTTACCCTACACCGAAGCATCTCTCTCCGTATACTGCCCCGAAGATCTCCGAACGAAGTCGCGGAGTCCCGAGTCCACACGAAATTAAAGAAGAAGTCGAAGAATAAAAAATTCATGTAGAAGTCAATGAATCTAGGATCCGGAGAAGAAGATGTGGATTATCAAGAAGTACCGTAGGCAATGAACTAACTGCAAGGATGTCGTCTAAGAGGGCATAGGACATGTAAGGCGGCACAGTCCTCAAAGCTTAGGCCAACACGCGCTTAACCTTGAATGAGAACATGGCATTATGTAGGATGGGAGATGCAGCCCGGCTGTCGATCGTCATAACAACCGGCAGCTCCAACCGCGCAACCAACCACACAGACCCTCGGTACCATGCAGGGTATGTTGTGATATGGTAGTGTACCGGGCCGTCCCCTTATCCAGTACTGTCGATGAGAAAACTGTCAGTAAGAACTAATGCATGCAGTGTGCTCGTCACTCGTGGCAGTCGGTTGACCGAGTTCCGCGCAAAGTGAAGATGTGATGTTGGGGTATATCTTGGAAGGTTGGCGGGCTTGTGAGACCTAGAATTCACTTGGATAAAAATTATCAAAGGCATGGTGTGTGTTTTGAACGTCCTCCGAAAGTTGCAAGTGAAAAATTATAGGGCACATGATTCAAATGCACTGGATATACTCATTTCATGACGATATACTATCAATAGCGCGTGAAGGCACATAATATAGGTCCATTGGAAACTAACATTCCGGGTGGGGTGCACTCGGAACGCCAAGAGGACGGCTTAAAGAATTCCCGAAAAGTCGGTCCTTGTGACAGGACCGGACGCGATTCCAGTCGTGTCACGAGGATCGTTGGGCAGTAGCCATTAGCCTTCGTGTAACGGTTCTGTATCATTTGCGAATATAGTGGTATTGTTTTAGAGTGAGATCAGAGGACTCCCGTCTCGTGTGCTCAATGCACCTCTTATAGCAAGCAGCGCCTGTATGTTCAGGTACCACCATCGAGTAATGAGCTCCACTGCTGCTAGTACGACGAGCGACGACCTTGAACGACCTCGGTGTATCATGCACCTTGTTGTTCCGACTGGCCGCCATGCTTGCTCAACACATGTAAACTAGGAGTTGCTTGGGCTACGAACAATTCATGTACGGATGTTCTTGCTCCTTCGCAAGCTCATAATGTCACTGACATGATAGAGATCATGACATCACTGGTCTCGTGGCATATGTCATTGTCACTTCGACCGACTTGCCATGGTTATGGCAGTGGTCTGTCACGTTATGTTATGACATGTATCGATGACAGATGAGTCATGACATATGACATATGACATGCCATACATATGACAGTCATTCGAACCCTAACACATCTCCCCGTTTGGAAATGTTGTTACCACACATCGTTATAACATATAATATATAGTAGGGCTTTATGGTCGCACCGTATTATATGGTAGCCATAGTCAACATCATGTTGAAGTTGTTGTTATTGTTTTCTTGGCAGCTACCGGTAGTCTTCATAATGCAGATTTTTGAAATAGGCTGCATCCTATCAATCTCTATGAGGCGTCCCTCAGGATTATTGAGTTTGCGTATAACACAGTGACTCTTCGCACATCCAGCTGCGCAAATGAATGCCAGCCTTCCCAGTTTCGGAAAGGAATTTAAGGATTGCATTTTTGTGGAGTATTCCATCAGGGATACCAAGGAGAGCTCTTTCCTTTATAAAGCAACCTTTTACAAGATACTGGTGCGAATAGTATCAGGCGAGTTTTTGCTTCAGTGCGTGTCACTCCGTTCGCAATAAATAAGCCTTCATCACTGGCAGGTACTTCAACACCTAACCGTACAGGGTGACAAGCCCCATCTAAGGCATGGTTTACACGCAGCTATTTTTGCCCGCTGTGCGTGTATATTGGTACTCTTGGTACGTTTAGGGGCATCGCGTTCGAATCACGCCGATATTTAAACCGGAAGGGTATGATTTAGAACAAGGCTCACTACACCTTTCTACGGTGATCAACCCCGTAGATTATAGTTCTTTATTCGACAGTGTCGCACTTATATATATGCGTGCGTGTGTGTGTGTGTGTGTGTGTGTGTGTGTGTATCGATGTATGCGGAATATATTATATTACACAAGAAGTAAGGGCAAAATAAATTAGCCTTCAGTTTAATGTATTAGCCTTCATAGGCAGCTATAACGTCTGCTGCATCGGTCAATTCAACTGCTTTGGCCCAGGCGTCATGTTCGGGGCCGTTGCCCATATATCGAACTAAGTAATATTTGACACCTCTCGTGAATCTATCAGAGACTATTCGCGAAATCTCATAATAGGGTCGCCCTTCTTCTGTGATCCGCTGTGGAAGTGGCAGTGGCGCCTGAACAGAGTCGTTATATAACTCCAATCTGGAAACAGGCTGCACTGGATGTATACGGATATCCAGATCTCCAAAATCAAGCTCATAGGCGCGACCATTACTGATGATGACCCTCGAAATGGTGAACGGGTCAATGTAAGGCTGCTTAAAATGTCTGCCTGCCTCTGTAAGACCTGTCCAAGTAATATGCTGAGTGCGAAGGAGAACCTTTTGACCCAGTGCAACTTCCTTAGGCATGTGAGTTTGATTGTATCTGAGTCGTTGCCTTTCGTGTGCCCTCAAAATGTTTTGTACAGCATTGGCATGTACCCACTTCCACTGACGATCGAAATACTCCTGTACGGACGGTGGTGCTTCAGGAGGGACGGATCTGACCAACCAGATCATGCACGAGGTGCCAACGGAGTTGCCATTGATTCCAGGGAAAATGGCGTGTATATCCCGTGGTCTCAGAGACAGAGTTGTTTTGAACGAACTCCGCCATTGGCAAAATGTCTTCCCATGCTGCAGCAGAAGTGTCGTTGCAGCAACACCTGGAAAAGGGAGAAGAAGGAAAAACTTTAAGTTTTAGTTTCTTAACTTATATTGGTGAACATAAACAATGGGAATGTATTATAAATACCTGAGGATGTCCTCAATGAATGCATGGACTCGCTCATTGCTCGGGTTGGACTGCAGATGATCGATGTGAGGATGTCATCGCAAGTCGTGTTCCCGTGGACCTCCATAAGGTTGTCCAGAAAAGCGAAGTGAAACGCGGGTCTTATCACTGATGATTGTGCGAGGAAGACCATGGAGTTTGAAAACGTTTTGCATACATACGGAAGCAGTACGCTCAGCACCCCAGGTCATGTGGAATGGAATGAGATGACAGCGGTGAGTCAGATGGCACATGGCAACGAAGATGCTGTTGCGCCCTTCACGTGTCAAAGGAATATCAGTGATCCAATCAAGTGAAACATCAAGCCACTTCGTTTTAGGCACAGCGTATGGAAAATGTGACTGACCGTATGGTTTGTGTCTGCGGATCTTTTGACGTTGGCAAACGGGGCACTCCCGGATATATTGTATAGCTGCCTGTGGACAGAAAAAAGTTTCAACAGCCTGAACAGTAGGGAACGATCCATATGGGTACTATAGTCGCCGTCCGTATGATTATGTCCCACGTCCGACGATTTCCGCACGTATGTCCCACACCTCGCAGTAGACCCGACCCCCCCAAAAAAGTAAAAATTAGTAGTCCATAGGTACGGAAATCCTAAGGACAGACGACTAGAAGAACCTGTTTTTTGGACATGCGTAAACCCGCGGGAAATGTGGATTGTGTGATCCATGCGCAGGGACGCATACTGTTCTGCCAAGGAGCATGACGTCCGTCCGTACGGACGGCTTGTAAAAAGCTTGATGCCTTACTGTCCCTGCAAAAATTGTAGAGGGCTGGCGTTTTACAGCAATAAGCAATCTCTGCGACATGTCCGTGCGGTGGGATATTTCGAGGCTGAAGATGAGGGCGTAGGAGGCGAAGAAGGAGGTGGAAATTCCGTTGATTCGGATGAAGAATCGGGCTTCACTGAGAATTTCGAAGAGGAGGAAGCCATCACCAAAACAGCAAGAGATGCGGCCCAAAAAATCGAAAAGTGCTTTATTGACAAAGCTGCCCCCATGGACCCCAAGGTAAGTCTCGCCCAGAACCCCGATTCCGGGGCACCATTACGGTAACAACATGAACATGTTCAGTTGTCCGCACGGATGGAAAGTGATGTCCATGGGCGGATTATGCGATCCACTCGTGTGGACGTCTTACGGAAATGCATTTTAAGCTGTGTATGTACACTACGTATGGAATGTGTATGTACGGACACCGTACGTCAACCCAATCCGTATGGTGCGTGCGTACGTTGTCCGTACGTACGGTATGCTTAGTCCGTGGGACTTATTGGTTTATTCTACAGGAATCCCTTGAAGAAATCGAGGAGAGGTCAGCCGTTGTGGCGAACAACTTCATCTTAGATCTTCTGGTCGCGCACAATGTCCACAACAGCACGCAGGCGCTCTTCGACGCAATTTTGCAAATTCTTCACTTCAGATATGTGACACAAAAATTTGCGAGGTACTCCAGGAGGGCCAGAAGGCGGAAAGGGCGATCGCGTCGGCGCACCACGAGTACCAGAAGCAGATAAACGGCGAGTTGCTGAAGGTACGTACACCAAAATACTGTTACGCCTAGCTTGTTTTTTCACACCACGTTCGTTCGTTTCTCATCGCCAGGCATTTTTCGTTTTGCAGGGAACCATGGGTGCGTTACCGGCCGCGGGAAGCGGTTTCGGGCAGCGTGGACTGCCCACCTCACAAGCGATGGATGTGCAGGCAGCGGTGCCGGTAGGGGCTCCAAAGCTGCTTCCTGATAAGCATCAGGAGGCGGCAAAGGAAGCCCAGCAGATCCTCCTTGGGCTATAGCAGCCCACCTCGCCTGAAGGCCTGGCAGCCGCCCTGAAGCTGGATCAGTTCACCCAGCAGGCGGAGGGAGTTGAAGAAGCAGTGCCAGAACTTCATACCTTGTATGCCCGGGCTGTTGTCAGGATGCACAGGTCCTTGGTGGAGGGCATCCAAAACACCAAAACCTGATGCGTCGCGTGCAGGGAAGATATATATCTTCCTGGGATTGGCCGGCCCGGGGCCGTGTCACGGAGGCCCGGGCCGAAGGCGGGCCGAAGGAAAAGTTGCGGATGGGCCGAGTCGCATTGAGGGGAACATCGATAAATTTCCAAAATTTTATCGATTTTTGACAAATTGTCATACTTAAAATTAAAACTTTGCGCCTGCGGCGGGCAATTTTGGGTTCGGGCCGAGACGGGCCGAAATGTGGCCGAAGTAAATTCCCAATGCGGCCCGAGTCACCTCCGCGGAAGATATCTACCCTGGTCGCGTGCGTCAGAGTCAGGACAGACAGTCTCGCACGGTCCGCGAGTTCTGGGATGGAGTGCACCTCGCGCATGACATCGTGAGCATGCTGGCTATCCACGAGCTCACCACTCCTGTGCCAGAGGAGGAGCTGTTGGACATATTCTTTACTGGGCTGATACCAGAGGTAAGGAGGAGAGTTTTCCTTATAGCCGAGAGGCAAAACTCTTCGGTCCTGACTCTGAGCAGGACAGCCAGTAAAGACCGCCACAAACTCCTGACTTGGGCCATAGAGGCTGAGCGGGAGTTACGGCAGAGTCAGGATAAGACGAGCCGCTCGATCCAGCTGCTAGCCCCAGGGTAGATATCTTCCGCGGAGGTGACTCGGCCCGCATTGGGAATTTACTTCGGCCACATTTCGGCCCGTCTCGGCCCGAACCCAAAATTGCCCGCCGCATGCGCAAAAATTTAATTTTAAGTATGACAATTTGTCAAAAATCGATAAAAATTTTAAAAATTTTATCGATTTTCCCCTCAATGCGACTCGGCCCATCCGCAACTTTTCCTTCGGCCCGCCTTCGGCCCGGGCCTCCGTGACACGGCCCCGGGCCGGCCAATCCCAGGAATATATCTTCCCTGGCTAGCCCACGTGGATGTCACAGAGGAGTTGCTGGCTATGGCGACATCCGCTAGCACTCCGACACCAACGGGGCAGCGACTCGGGTCCCCGGAGTACGAGGGTTGCCGTCTGTGCAAGGGCATGGACCATTACGCCCGCGACTGTCCGCAGGCAAAGCAGCGCCCAAAAGAGTGGGCCAAGAGCTTCCTGGAGGACACCCTGGCGTTGATAGGGGACGGTTTGATGGTAGAAGAAGCTTTGGCTGCCATTGGACTGGATTTTGTCCCGGAGGACGCTCCCCAGCCCGGGGCGCCCTCCCCGCAGTAAAGGGCGCGAGCCCCGTCACAGCGGGGTCAGGGGGACAGAAGGGCCCCGCGCAGTGTCGCAATCGGTTTCGGTTGAAACCGAAATACCGACGACGGTTTTAATCCTGCTCGACGATCCGTCATCAACTGTCCCCGACAGGACCCTGGGTGCTTTTGATCCGGACGGCACCGATCCCGACGGGGGGTTGAGAAATTTTGATCCGTCTCATCCCGATCCCGATGAGATTTTCCCGAAATTGAACCGCATTGTCCCGATCCCGATGGTGTGTTAGCCATCAATGAACCGTGCTCGCATTCTCGATACTGTATGGCGAAGAGGACGCCGATGACAATTGTGAGAGCCATAAATGTAGAAAAAATAGTAGGAATTATATAATTCGGAGCCGTTGGAAAACGAAAAGTTAAAACCTAAAATTAAAAAGAAAAATTAACTCACGACCGAAATCTGCACCTGTTACTTTTTTCTAGTAATTATTTCATAAACCTCATTTTGGAATTAAAATTGATAAAAGGTCCAAAGTAGATGCCGATACTCGTTTCATCAAGGCCGTTCCTTCTGTGGAGGTGCTTGAACAACCTGACAATGAAGACGGTACCGACGAGGAGGACCATCAAATGGCACGAATCGCAGTTTACAAGTATGTCCCCAAATGTAGTCACATGTATGTTATTTTATTCGACTGCCGGCGGGTTTCCTTTCGTTCAAATATCTGTTGCCTGGCTGTCTTCGCTGGCATGCGTGTACGTCGTGGTCTCCGAGATCATCGAGCAGCTCTGCGAGTGCACTGCGCGTGCTTTCGTGCAGATGTGGGTTGCTTGAATGCAACCTCGTCAAATGTTGAGTGCACGTTTAGTAGTGCCGGTAGCCTGCTTGCAGATTTTCATGCCCACAATAATCTAGGCAGTGATTTGTTAGAGGCATACATGACCATTATATGCAATTGGAAGTTTCCCTTTTTGCGTCCCTCATCATTACGGGAAACGGGAAAGTTTTTGAGCACTTCGATTTTTCTGAACGGTCAAGTTCAAACTCACGTTATTGCACTCTTCACAGTTCGCCGTCAGCAATGTTGCAGCAGCCTCGCCAGTGAGTTGCGTGCTGTGATATTTTTAATTCTCACAGGTTGCAATATGGCACTGGTTTGCAGTGCATGTTTTGGTTATGCGTGTGTTTTATTTTGTGTGTGCTTCGCGCGCTCATACTTGGCATGCGTGAAACTTTGACTAGGAGTGAACGGGAAATTCCCGCGAGTCCTTTGCACTCGAAATAGTTGGTTCAAATCCAACTCACTCCACATCCCCCTTTTACTTTCCTTTGCTTCTTTCGTTGACGACTGCTATTTTCTTTCTTCTTTACTAAACGTTAGTTGGTTGGTTTCGTTTTTCAGATCCGCTGAAAACGTTCGCGTGGCGAAGTCATATTAGGTTTTCATCTCGCGTTCATATTCGCATTTATTTGAGGTTGCTCGGTTGTTAATTATGTTTTCAATAAAGGTTTATTTTGTGCGTTTCCGCTTTTTACTAAGTGTTGGCTCTTTACTTTCCTTTTCAGATTGGCTGTTTTCGAGGAGGGCGAAATGGAGGAAATCGACCGCCTCGAGTACAACGTCAACTTCAAGCATCCCTTCAAACATTCTAGGTTGATAAGTCCTTTATGTTTTCAATAGAATATTCTTTTGTGCGTTTCCGCTTTTTTACTAAGTGTTGGCTCTTTACTTTCCATTTTAGATCGGTTGTTTTGGAGCGAAGCGAGATGGAGAAAATCGACGGCCTCGAGTACAACGTCAACGTTTAGGTTGGCATCTTGTAAATAGAAAGAGCACGAGAAGAACATTATTTTGCGTATTGTAAATAGAAAGTGCACGAGTAGAACATAATTTTGTGTATTCGTTGGTATGATAAAATTTGATAGTCCCATTCGTATTCCTTTCTGCCTAGCTAGATACATGTTAATCGTAGTAAAGATGCTCGAGTATTTTGTTTATCTCGCATAGTGGAAACATAGTGAACACACTGCATGTTGCTAATGTGCAATATGTATGCTACACAGTCAGTGCTACACGTACGGTATCCCTATACTGCCCCACTACTGTGCCTATGGAAAGTAAATATTAATTAAGTTCCATACGTATAGCATCCCGATATTATCCCTATATCGTGCCTATGGAAACCATATATATCTACCGGTTCCATACCTATACTATGCCTATAGTAAATAGTTTCCATACGGATAACATACGTAGGGAAAGATGTTTTCCATACCTATAATATACGGTTTTCATACGCATGGTATCCCTGGGGAAAAAGCTTTCCGTAGGTATAGTACACCTGTGGAAAATGCTCTCCATAAGTATAATAACCGTATGGAATATGAATTCCATAGGGCAGGTCACCCTACGGAAAGCGTTTCCATAGGTATACTCCTGATGCTGTTAACGGAATCATACGTATAATATCCGTATGGAATACCTTTCCATAAGTATACAGCACGTATGGAATTGTGTTTCCATAGGTATAACCATCCTATGGAATAATCTTTCCCAAAGGTGAGCCACCCAGTGGAAAACCTTTCCATAAGTATGTCGGCCGTATGGAAACCTATTTCCCAAGGGACGCTAAGTGTATGGGCCCGTCTTCCGTAGGCATAATGTCCGTATGGAAAGATCTTTCCCAGGGGATACCATACCTGTGGAAAATGTTCCATAGGTATATCGACCGTATGGAAGATTGCTTCCCAAGGGATACCATGCCTATGGAATTCGCTTCCATAGGTACACCGTCCGTATGGAAACAGGTTTCCCAAGGGGTACCATGCCTGGGGAAAAGATTTCCATAGGTATGACCTATTAGGTTCCATAGGGCCAGCATAGGGTGATCATAGGGATGGAACATATCCGTGTGTTTTTCCACAGGGTTTTCCATACGGCTTTCCATAGGAATGCTATAGGGATGACATAGGTACGGAAAACGCTTGATATTCCAGGACTTTCCATTGGGTTTCCATAGGGTTTTCCATACGATATTTTCCATACGATTCCTTCCATCCCTATGGAAAACGTTCCATAGGTATGGACGCCACAATCATCCCTATGGAATGCCTTGGAAAACCCTATGGAAAGCACAATCACCCTATGGAATGCCCTGGAAAATAATGAAAACCTTCCCAAGGGTGAGTATAGGGATGGAAACTCAAAATTTTTGTTTTCGAGATAACCTCCAGTATCCATTTTCCCTTTTCCATAGGGCTTTTCCATAGGGTTTTCACCCGTTTCCATGCCTATGGAAAGCTTTCCCAAGGGTTGCAGATCTGTAGGGATTGTCATATCCGAATCTGGTAGCTTCTCCTTACTCCAGGTCACAGCACCTGCACCCGAATCGTCACTGTTCGTAGGCGTCGATTGTACAGACTTACGCCCCTTGTATGGAATTCCACGATAGTCATCATCGTCAATCACACTCGTCTGATTACAGTACGCAACGCTGAGCGGTAATGAGAATGGCGCTACCGGCGCCTTCACTAGAGTGGCGTCTTCCAGAAACCAGCCGCCGCCCCTATTACGCTCCCAGCGGCGTAGCGCACCAGAAAGGTGGACGATAATATGCTGCCACGCAGCTATAATCAAGCCCAGGCTTTCGCTCCCCATAGTACGAAGTCAATGGCTCAGGAGTCCCCTTCCGAGCCCATTGCCATTTCACTGCCCCAGTATGCATAAATACAATATGCCAATCGAATGGCTTGGCATGGCTAGTGTTCCCTGGCACAATATTGGAGTTCGGGATATTTAATTGTTCCCGTAACATGGTCCACTTCGGGTGTAGCGGTCACAGCAATGGTATTCTTTTTTGAACTTGATGGACGGTACATGCTAGCTTCCGGGAGAGCGTGTAAGTATAATTCCTCATTCATTTCCTGTCTTAGGTCAGCAAGTGGAAAAAGTTTCGATGGCTGTGTTTTGATGTATGTGGTACCTTTTCCAGGGTTTAGTAGTTTGGGCTTTTCTGAGATTTCTTCAGCACATAAAGAGTTACGTCCAACTTCCATCCCCCCAAAAGTCTCTTTCCTATGATAGCCAATGAATCGTGCATTGCTGTGCCAGGTAAAAACTCTGACCAATGAAATTTGCTGACTGCCTGCTTTGTCATCGATCGATGAGTGCACGAGAACGAACGTCGTTTCAGCAAGAATGGATCATCTTGGAGAAGACGTCGCGTCATGTCTGCAATAACGTATTCGTCAAAGCGTCATAGTAATGATATTTTAAAAGATTTGTCCACGCGTCATCGTAATGCTCTGATCCATCGAGAATGTTATGACATTCCGTTCGGATAATTTCGGAATTGTTGGAATTAAAATGTCGAAAAATCCAAGACCGTGTAACGTGCAATTTTCAAACTGTCCCAAAAACGTCAGCTGTCGCGTGAAAGAAATCCTTGGAAGAGTAAAGCTCTACACGCAGGGTTACCACATTAGCTTGAGCGTATTGCGCATATCTTCCCAATTTTTCACGGTATAAACTCCCCTAGATATAGCATCCCCATGCGCGGTGGCTAAAGCCAGTACAGGATTGTATTCCGAGTTATGCAGGGACGCTAAGCGGTAGAGCGCCAGCTGTCGGATGGGCTACGGATGATACCACACAGACGCGACAGCTATCTGGTGCACCTCGGCCCCCTTGACCTTTGCGGAGCTGCTGGGCTAGCCGAACGGTGAGCATACCGGGCGCAGGGCTGCGTTCTGCTCACGGTGAGCGTGCCGGGGGCCGGGTTGCGTTCTGCTCGCGGTGAGTATGCCGGGGGCCGGGCTGCGTTCTGCTCACGGCGAGCATGGTGGGGGCCGGGCTGCGTTACGCTCACGGCGAGCAAGCCGGGGCCGGGGCGCGTTCGCTCACGGTGAGCGTGCCGGGGGCCGGGTTGCCTTCTGCTCGCGGTGAGTATGCCGGGGGCCGGGCTGCGTTCTGCTCACGGCGAGCACGCCGGGGGCCGGGCTGCGATCTGCTCACGGCGAGCATGCCGCGGGCCGGGCTGCGTTCTGCTCACGGCGAGCATGCCGGGGGCCGGGCTGCGATCTGCTTACGGCGAGCGTGCCGGGGGCCAGGCTGCGTTCTGCGCACGGCGAGCATGCCGGGGGCCGGGCTGCGTTCTGCTTATATCGAGCACACAGGGCATTTGGGGGAGGGGTATTCCCCAGTCGGCACCAGTGCATAATTCTGACAACAGGCTTTGGGGGCACTACTATTGGAATATGTCATTAAGAAGTTTTACACAAAACACTTGCTGAAGCCATGGTACGCGCCAACATTAGCGCAGGCTCGGGTGCATTGCATTAAGTGGGGCATGATTCTATAAATATAGAAAACGTTGACAAATTGACCTTTGCACCAAATTTCAAAATAAGAGGAAGAGCATAGGTGAGTTGAAAGGTACCTCAATCGATATATAGACCAGAGGTAATATAAGGGCCCCAGCCCGTACTGTAAGCAGTCCGTCTTCAAAAAACGCGGTAGATGATGATTGTGTGTCCAACAGCAAGATTATGAGGACCCAGAAGGGGAGCTAAGTTCGGTAGCAAATCCTCGGTGACGTCTAGCAAGTTAAAGTCCCAATATCGACCAGGTGGTGCTCGCACTTCCTCATCCTCTAAGTCCACGGGTTGGACAGCCATTGATCGACCTGCGAAGCCTTCACACGGATAGCAATGATAAACAAATGTAAATTCACGTGGACAGATATTCTGGCAGATAATACGTAACCTTGCAAACAGTAGTTTGCACTGCCGTGACGTCCATATAGCCCTACGGCCAAAGCTTCTAACGCAGCGAAATCTTCTGTCGGTTGATCAAAGTACGCAAGAAATGTCAAGATGTCAAGAAATAAGTTATTTCAAAACACCTTTACGGAAGTTGTCAGAATATGACAGTTTATGGCGTGGATATCGGCCACAACCAGCGTCAGTCCGCGTTGGAATCCCCTTGACGGTGGGCCGTCGGAGCGGCATGCTAGTGTGCACCGTTCTGAAACGGCAACATAATTCCAAGCGCGCAGGGTAGCTTTTACCTGGTGGATACTTACATAAGCAGCGTGGAAAACAGATCCGCATTGACCATTGCGAATTCCACAACAAGGAACGCCAAGACGCGTTTGCGCTACTCAAATTCTGGGTTGTGCTGATCGAAAAATGTGTTGCGTCGCGTGAAGCGGAAGACGCTTGGTTCGGTTGGTCAGCAGCGGATATGAAAACTATAGCGGTGGCTACTATATGAATATACAGAAATACTATCTGACAGTAGCTCAGGCTGAGTTGTACTTCTTGGGGTAAGAAGAGTTTAAAAACTCTAAATAGTTCTGAAGTATATATGTGTGTGTGTGTGTGTCTATCCAGGACGCAGTCCTTCCGGTCAATATGCCGCGCCCGCTTCACTGCCGACTTCATAGCGCCATGGAGAATAACCTGTGGAAACGCGTATGACTCAGCAAGCGCGGCTCATATTACTCAGCTTAGTAATATTTTCAAACATGCAGTTCGTTCGTTTCTGAACGCCCTACTGGCTTCAAGGCGAGTGTGCGAGCATATCCGCTCGAGTGACGCTCAACAGCAAACGGGTATCAGTGCATATTAAAAAATATCCTCTGGTGATTTCGTAGAACTCAGGTTCTAATATCGGATATGTCGAATGGAAAACAGCGCTGGTCGTGATAAAAGCTAAGAGTTGCGACTTGCGAGTAAAGCGTGTGTCGTTATTAGAAATCTCATCAAGCATTCGAAAAACGTAAACGTTGGTGTCATCACTGATGCCCATCTTGATCTGAGACAGTGAACAGTCTGAAACGAAAATAGCCCCGTTTCGTTTTATTTATTGGAATTAAAATTCGAGATATTCGATTAATGTCATTCTGACACAAATATTTTCAAAATCAGGATTCGCTACGATCGCGGCAACACTTGCCGTGTGGCAGCTTAAGTTATCGAAAATGCATTTTAGATTCTGTGACACCACCATGTGAATTGGATGGGTTGCGAACGAGCGTCTCCCACAAAGGATGACGTGGCCATGTCTTGTCGTTTTAAAGAATGAAGACGATGTACCGGAATATCCAAGTACACTAGATATCAGAAAGTCCCGTACTCGTGTGGATAAACTGTGTAAGATAAATAAACCCTCGGCTAGATATACCCGGAACGGTCTCGGACGGTCTCGGAGTCTAGCCTACCTGTGACACAGCGTGTGTCACAGTACGAACCTACAGATCAGTCAGCAGTCCAGTGTTGGTCCTAGGGATCTGTCATAGGGGCCTGACCGGGACTCCCAGTCAGGGCTGCCTATACAGTTTTCAGCACACCACCCCAGCACTGTGGGTGGTGACTGGCTAGGAGAGTCAGAAAATGTAAAGCTGTAAGTGTTAGGGCAGGAGCCAGGGTGACAAGGCCTAACTGCTAATCTAACTGTGCAATTCTGATACACAAATTAGAACCCTCTAGCTAGCACAAGAGTAGAAACTCACAGGCAATCAAGGTCCGGCTAAACTACTGAAAGGCTCTGCGTCAGCAAGTCAAATTGAAGATTTCAAAGGTGTCAAAGTAAAACCATAAACCAGATTGAAGAAGTCTCTGAGGTCACAGGAGTTCTGCACACCACCATGTTGGTGTGCCTCCAGAGTGAGCAAGAAGTCAATCGACAGTACCAAAGTAGTCAGCGGTGGCCTCACGGAAGTCCATCCCATAATAGGAAGTAAAGAAGCCAGCACCGTAGTAGTGCTCCACATCCAGAGGTCCGCTCTCATGTAATGCCATACCGTAATAAAATGCCATGTCGAAGCCCAAATCCGCTTGAGCTAAATCCTGAAATGCTAGAAAGCTCAGTCTGTCAGGAGGCTCGGGCGGCTGAAGCGGTGGCACATCGTGAGCCAACAAGAAACCCTGAGCCGGATTTATTGAATCAACAAAATCATTCGTAGAGTAAAATGACGCGGGAGCCTCCCAATCGAGATCACCACTAGGCGAAGGCATCTCCGTAGCCGGTGCACACGCCGACACAGCAGAAGCTGTGGATGCCGAAACAGCCACACTTGCAAAAGAAATGCACAAGAGAGAAAGCATAGCGAGAGCGCCGATCGCCGGCGTGCCGAAGCCGAAAGGCGGCACACCGCACCCGATAGCACCGGCCGGAGCTCGCGGCTTCACCGCGAAAGTACCGTCGGCGAAATCCTCGTAGTCGTCCGTGTCATAGCCTGTCAGGTCAGACGGGTGGACGGCGGCGTGATTCACCGTCTGCACGAAGCCTCCGAACTCACCGCATGTCGCCTCCGTGGTGGTTACCCGCGCCGATTGAGTTGGCGCGGGCTCCACATCCTCCACCTGCGAAACAAGCATAGCAGGGGCCGGCACGGCGGACGCCGATGCCGCCGCACCACCTGCCGGAACCTGCCCCTCCGGTGTGATCCCTACCGCAACGGCAGGGCCACACACCAGAGCCGATGCATGCCCCTCCGCTCCGCTCCCAGGAATGAAAGATGCGTGGGTAAAATGTACCTTTTCTTGGGCGGCCTGAACCTCAGAGGTGAGGGCATCAAGCCGCCGCAAGATGTCCTCGTCGTCGGTCCCGCCAGAAGGCGGAGGTGGCACGGAGAAACCGTAGGCCGCCACATCGATCCCACCGACGCCGTCCGTGGAGAGCACCGCGGGCGGACCATACGCCAACGCCGCATGCGAGAATGCCTCCGGTCCAATGTCTGCCGCGTCCTGGAAGACCTGCACGAGCGCCAATGCGTGCAGGCCCTCCGCGTCCTCCTGCTCAATGGGAATGCAGAAAGCCGCGGCCGTGGCTGGCGAGTGTTGGCGACCGCCAAGCGGGCAGTCGCGGTACGGGTGATACACCTCACCTTTACCGGCCTTGCGGCAGCGGTGGCACAGCGGCTTCGCCTTCATGCTGTCGCGGTCAAAGCCGACCGCGGGGGGGTTGCCTGCACCCACGCGAAACCCCCTCGGATGCTGCTTCCCCCGATGCTGCGGCTGCGGCTGCTGTCCCCCGCCCGCACGGCCACCTCGCACCAAGGCCTTTAAGGCCGCGATCTCCTCGAGGAGCACCGTGTACTCCGACGACGTGACCAGAGCGGAGGGCGTACCGCCCGTCCCCAGCACCTGCTTCTCACGCGCTGTCGCCCCATCGTCCGACTGCGCCCATGCCTGGAAGATGGCCACGACGAGAGCCTGAAGCGAGCGGAGAGTGACCCCGTTGAGGTCACCCGCAAGCGGGTACCGCACCTTCACCGCCGCGTAGAAGATCGGGTCGAGGCGGTTGTACAGTGAGAGCTTGCGGGTCTCGTCGGTGGGCCGCCAGTCAGGAGCGCGGTTATCCCGCACCAGCCGTTGCTCACGAGCCAAGATCGGCTGCGGGTCAACGCCCGCGGGATAGCGAAGAGCCGCGTGCTCCTGCTGGTGGCTCTCGCGTAGGGCTGCCGGTACGCTCCCCTTGATGATGTCGACGAGAGCCCGACGTCCATCTCGGTCAGCCGAAGAGTCCGTACCCCGAAGCCAGGTGTCAACCACAGAGTTCCGCTCCACGACGAGGGCCAAGACGTCATAGAGGAGCCCATTAACCTTCCCGATAACCAGAGAGGTGGGATCGTCGAGGTCAAATGGGGCCAAGTCCAGCCCAGCGGACTCAAACTCGGTCCGAAGCTGCACCACCAACTCGGAGAGGCGGTCGGTGTCGTCGGTACCACGATAATGATGTTTCTTGGAACCAAGGATATCCTCGCGGATACCCTTGGCCCAAGCCCGATGTAAACGCCCCTTGTAGACCAAGTCGACCGCGGCATGTTGGTCAACAAGGTGCTTCCGCAACGCGACAGCGGCGTCGGCGTTGCTGGAAGCAGCAGGGGGCACCACAGGCGGGGTGCTAGCGGTTGGGGTGTCCCGAACCGCATCTATAAGCCGTATCGAGGCGTCCAAGTCGGAATCCTTCAATAGGCGCTTGCGAGCTCGTGTAGATGTCGCCATACTTTTGAAAGCCAGAGAAAAGATGATGCGCGGTAGCACGTTTGGGTGTTGTGGCGGAAATGGAGGGAAGACGTAACGGCAGAACGTGCGGAGCAGCGAAAAGAGCGTGGGGCACTTGCAAATGTCGATGTGGTCGAAGGTGTCCGGAGCACCAGCCCAAAATACGTAAACCAGCGGGATCAGGGCAGGTAAAGTAACGTAAATGAACATTGCCAAAACCGAGCAATAGCAACGCGCGGTGCCCATGACTCGCAGCCGCAAGAGACGTCTACTGTAAGTTCATCCCCAAATCCTAGTCGCACCCAAACGCGCAAGTGCGCACCACCTCTTCAAGCGGCTGCTTAGCCAATCATGGCCAAGATAGCAAGTGGAATATAAAAAAACGTGGATGGGGCCACGACCTACCGGAATATCCAAGTACACTAGATATCAGAAAGTCCCGTACTCGTGTGGATAAACTGTGTAAGATAAATAAACCCTCAGCTAGATATACCCGGAACGGTCTCGGACGGTCTCGGAGTCTAGCCTACCTGTGACACAGCGTGTGTCACAGTACGAACCTACAGATCAGTCAACAGTCCAGTGTTGGTCCTAGGGATCTGTCATAGGGGCCTGACCGGGACTCCCAGTCATCAGGGCTGCCTATACAGATTTCAGCACGATGTCTGGATCGAGAAATGAAGGGGACAAGGACACGAACTGTCATCACGGAGTTCGAAACGTCTCTGTCGCGCAGCCAATACAAACGCGGCGATCGATCTACGCGGCAATTGCTTTTGGACGGATAAAAACAGGGCGTAATTCCTTATGTGATTTTCCTTAGTTCGCTATCTTGGGTTGTTCTAAGACTATACAAACTATTATTATGTCCTGAGCATTCAAGTTGGATGTGTTCGAAGGTGCATTTTGTATTCTGTTGGCAGTAGGGGCAGTTTTCAGTTTCGATTTTCCCCAGTTTAAATAAACGTGCTGGAGAGGCTTGAAGGCCCAGGAGTTCTCTGCTTCTAGAAGCGGTGAAAGCTTTAGGTGTTATTTTGGAAATATCTGCTAGATATATAGGGCCGATATATATATCTATTTGTCGTTATACCCCAATATAGGCTTTCGATATCAGAACGGTCGGATTGATAAGATAAAAGAGATAAACATATACCTGACTTTAAGTTCAGGGATTAGGTTTCGGCCTACGAGTGACGGTCACCCAGACTACTCTAGGATGAGGGAGGTGACATATTTTAGGTGTCACCGTGCTAAATCCAGCACACCACCTAGTGTGGGGACCAAACTAGGTAGCCGAAACAGTAAACAAATGCCTACCGAGAGGCAGAAAAGTCAGTGCTAGTGGGTCAGGAGGCACTGTGCTCATACTGGCCAGGCCCCCTCACCCGAACAGGCAGTGCAGCAGCCGTGCCACTACCTTCTACTGCCGAATTCTGACACACTGAAAACCCGAAACAGAGCCCATCTTGGGGCGACCTGCACCTACAGCATCTCAAACTGAAGGCAGGTTAACCCCTAAGCCGGTGTTTGGGTCATTTTTGACCCAAAGGGCGTTTGACCCAAAGGGCAATATGTGCATATATAAGTGGATATAATCAACAAGATGGTAGATGTTCGTATCAAACTGTCGGGTCAATCGATACCTCTCACATGGTGACTTTATTTGACATGTTTCCGCAAGAAATATTGCATATATGCAGCGAAATGCACAGGTACCCGAACATATCCCAAAAAATAACACCGGCTTAGGGGTTAATCTCAATCACGTCAGCACTAGCCACTTCCACAGCGCCCGGGAGAGCCGGTACCACTGTCACAGCGCCCAGGAGAGCTGGTACCACTGTTCGTTAAATCATGCGTAGAGCAAATTGAGAGAATTGAAGGAGTGCCGATGTTGCCGCAGGCAGTCACACCGGGTGCAGCCGGTCCGGTCCTGTGCCGAATTGAGGAAGAGAGTTCATCCCCGTCTCCACCGTCCCAGGCGGGTGGCTCGTAGTCCGGCGATGGCGGAGCACCACCCGGCGAGGGCGGCGCAGTAATAATCGGAGCTGCCTCAGGCGGTTGCGGGGGGCCTGGGAGCCACGTCCACCCGTACCCGTACGTAGTACGGTACCAGCCGTGGTACCAGCCCTCCGGCTGCCAGTAGAGATCCGGCGGGATGGCGGTGGGCGTCAGCTCACCAGCACCACCGACCCCGTCGCCGATGCGCCCTGTCGCCGAAGATGTTGGCGCGGAGCAAGCACTTGAAGGCGCGGCAGTCGCACAAATCACAAGCATCAGGCAGACTGCGAGAGACACGAGGGCAGAGTAACCAAAGCCCAACGGCGGTCTGCCGCAGCCAAGAGCCTGCCGCGGCGGCGGATCACCCTCGTCGTCATCCTCGGACTCTTCCTCAGTCACCGAAACTGAATCAACGGGTGCCACGGGCCCCATGCAATGCATCGCGAGAGGCGGGTTAGGGTCAGTGAGTTCAAGCCGCACCGCGAACTTGTCCATGAAGGACGTGTCTGGCTCGTGGGCGTGCAGCGCGCTGACGGGGTGCATGCCCTCGTCGGACACCACCGACTGCGGAGCGGCAGGCGGTGCTGGCGGTGGCGGCACGTCTAGAGCGTCGCCCGGGATCTTGTCGTGGACTTGGAAGTTGTTGACGTGCATGGCACCACCAACCGCGCAGACCCCGAAGCGGGTGTCAGCGGGTTGGCAGCACTCCAGATACTCGTCGATGGCGTGAGTCTCAACGGTGTCGTCCACACAGAAGGAGGCGGCGGAGAGATCCTCGAGCATTACGGGCTTGCCGCCCGCCAAGAAGCATAGCGCGTCGAAGCGGTCGGTGTCGTTGTTGTCGATGGCGTGCTGGAAGGCAGCGGCGTAGAAGTCGCCCTCCACCTCCTGAACCGCGAAAGAATGCGCCCCAGCAGCTGTCTTCTCCGCACGCGGACCGCCGTGCGGGCAGTCGCGGTGCCAATGCCTAGCCTGCGCCGACGTGCACGTCGAGTGTTGGCAAAGCGGGATCGCCTGTCCAGTCCCACGATGAAACGCCACAAGCTTCGAATTTCCCTGCGAGTAATTCCCCTCCGGGAGCGGAGAGGCTGCGAAGCGGTACTTCAACCCTGTGCGTGGGTTGCGGAGGCTTCTCCGCGCGGGGAGTGAAGCCTTTCCCGTTGACCTTGTCGGAGAGAACGCGTACCTCCTTGCGTAACGCGAGGAGGATCTCCATCACGTCGGCGTCCGCGGAAGTGTGTCCGCTCGGCGGGTCGCCAAACCTCGCAGGCAACATGTGGCTGCCAACCGCAGCTGACTTCGGCGAAGCCGTGCCAGCTCGCACGTGAGCCGCATGACACTCGCGGGCCCACTGCTGAATGGTCAACAGGGACACCGCCGCCCACTGGTCGTGCAGCAGGAGCCGCGACACCACATGCCTGTAGTAGTCGGCGTCCATGGCCTGGATGAACTGCCCTTTGACGTCGTCCTCGTCCAGGGTGTTCTTGCGCTTTGCGGCGGCGAGCGCGGCGTTGAAGTCCATGATCGAGTCGTTGGGGTCCATGCCGTAGCCCAGTTCAACTGCCAGCAAGTCCGACGTCCCCTGAAAGGTACCGGTACGGTATCGGTTGGTCTAGAGGTTATCGATCAATTCTGATATATTGCCAAGTACTATTGATCAATTCTGATTTTTCCGGTTGCTCTATCAATCAATTCTGATTTATTACCTATTCTAATCAATCAATTTTGATTTTTACAAAGGCCCTATCAATCAATTTTGATTAAGTACACTATGCTATCAATCAATACTGATATCACTGTTAAAGTTGCTGATTATCAATACTATCAATAATATCAATACAAAATTACACAGGCAGACTAGGAGGCCACACTTTATCTATGGCACCCGACGACAAGCTAGAGTTCTCTCACATATCTAATTCATTGCAGCCATAAGGGAGTGTTGGATTGTCCCCTCACTTAAATTCTTTCTCAAATCTGAGTGCATGAATGTGACAGCAGAGAACGCTCGCTCCACACCTGCAGTGGAGGCTGGAACACCCAAGAATTGTCTCGCCATCCTAGAAAGCGCGGGAAGCTCAGACTCGTTTTTCTTCCACCACTTAAGCACATCGACATCTTTTTTCGCCTCAGGTAGCGCCATATATGCAAGCCACTCATCTACACCCTCATCTGCACCTCCCGCCGCACTTGCAGCAGGCGTAGGATGTTCATCCTCATCGTCAGAGTCACCGAAAAAAGATACCACCGGGGAGACCTTCTCAATTCTGATATCGATACTGCGATTTCAATGTAGCAATCAATCGATTATGATTAATCAACGCCAACGATCAATTGATACCGATTTATTTAGGCATGGTATTGATCGATTCTGATTTTTCGACTTCATATATCAATCAATAGTCAATATTCTGATATTCAAAAAAAAGTTATTGATTGATACTAATATTCTGATAAATCGATTTATCAGAATATTAGCGCAACCGATACCGTACCTTGCTGAAAGGGTGCGTCGGCATGAAGCAGTTTACGTGCAAACTCGAGCAGAACACGTTTCCCATCCGCGGGAAACGTCTGAGCAGAGCTCTCCAACCAGTCCGAAGCAGGACTGGAAGGATGCACGAGGAGCTCAAGAGTGGAGAAGAGGAGCTGATTGCTCTCCCCTCGCACCGTGATGCTGGCGTCGTCGAGTATAAAGAGGTCGTCCAGCTGCTCGTCCTCGGCCACGAAAGCTTCGCGAAGAGCAGCCACCATGCGGGTAAAGATGACGTGCACGTTCTTCTCGTTGCCATGGAAGCGCTCGTCCTTCAAGCCGAAGCACTTCTTGGCGACAAATTTGGCGGCCTTCTCGTCGTGCCTGGTGCGGATCAGAGTACGGACAGCTGCCACGAATGCCGCAGGTGGTCCAGACGCTGGAGGGACGGTCGCCGTCGGAGTCCCTGGAGTAGCCGCATGTCGGGCAGCAGCTTGGTCGAAAATGGTCGCTAGGTTCCTCCTCCGCAGAGGAGCGCTCGAAGTTGATCTGGTGGTAACCATGATGAAATGACAGTAGGGGTGGAGCAAGCGGGTGATCGGGAAGCGGTCGCGGTGGTGGCGGCCAAGAGGTGGTGGTCGTCGAGAGCGTAAACTTGCGGATAAGGACGAATAACTCGATGAAGTCGTGTGAACTTAAAGGATTCCCGGGTACCGCAAACGGTGTGATATCGACCAGAAGTACGGCAAAATCCAGCCAACGTAAAATCAACTCGTAAAATGCCCAAGTGCACCGTCCGCGAAGCCGCTCAATCAACCAAGCTACCTAGGCCATACCAATGAACCGCGTGCGCCTCCCTAGCGACCGCTCACTCCATCCCAAGCGTCAGCGTTTAGCCACTCATAGTAGAAGCAGTGTAAAAGCGATGGTGCGAACCAAAACCTGCTAGATATATAGGGCCGATATATATATCTATTTGTCGTTATACCCCAATATAGGGTTTCGATATCAGAACGGTCGGATTGATAAGATAAAAGAGATAAACATATACCTGACTTTAAGTTCAGGGATTAGGTTTCGGCCTACGAGTGACGGTCACCCAGACTACTCTAGGATGAGGCAGGTGACATATTTTAGGTGTCACCGTGCTAAATCCAGCAATATCTTTAGTGGGGGTGGTGTTATTCTCGTTGAGCATCCTCAAGTACTTTCCTTGAGACTGTAGAGTTCTCCAATTATGATAGTGTGAGAGTCGTTGAATTCTTCTAATGTGACTGCGGATATCGCCTAAAATAGGGACCTCAAAAAAGAATAACGAGAAGGGCAGTTCCTCGGCAGGGTCGTAGCGGGAGATGTCTAAACAGCCCCCTCTGAATGAGGCTCTTTTAGCAGTACGGTCCACTCTGTCATGGACTTTGTCATTATTGTGACCCCTGATCCATTTAAGGATGATTTTACTGTGGTCTCCTTCACTGTAGAAGCCAAGTTCTTCTAACAGTAGGCGAACAGCCTGCACATCTCTGCGATTAGCTTCACGTAATTTGTCCCGAGCACTCATGGATCTGCCATCCTTTGTTACAGCAGATATTGCGGAACTTTTGATCTTAAAAAATGGAGATCGGTCATACTTGAAATGTCAAGTGGCGTCTCTACGTGTGCCTTCTCCGGAGGTTACAGGTTTACACGTTTAGGTTTTGGGTTACGAGTTTTTCGAGAATGCAGAATCGCGATCGGCCACGCAGCGCAGCGGCCTCTCTCTGCCTCTTGCCCTCTTCCGTCTTGTGTCTGCTGTCTCGTGACTCGTCTGGCTTGAGGAGAGAGCAGACGTGAGACGAGAGAACCAGGCGATCGGGAAGGGAGCGCAACTCAAGGATGCGCAACTCGCGACTCGCGAGAGCGGAGAGGAGCAGCACACACGCAACCAGCGCAACTGACAGCAGCAATTGAGTTAGCCGACTTCCGCCAGCTGCAATTTCGGAACATCCCTTACGAGGCCTCACATATTCCGAGGACTTTCCAATAGTCAAGGGAACGCGAACAAAGCACACAATTTCGCGATCAATTTGACAGTAGTGGTGATAAGAAGCAACGCTGAAACTTGCGTTTGCGCTTTTGCGCCTAACTTACGAGACTGCTGTTGAGTTTTAGCGATCATGAGGAAGAAAATTTCGAAGGTTGCGGAACCACCAGACGGTTACGACGACGAAGTGGATGCCTGTGCGTTCTATGTGATTTTTTCTTCTGATTATTTCAATACGAAGGAATGGTCCTAACGGGTAGCTTGTATCGGGAGACGTGCAGTTCACAAGTCTCGAGATCACATCAGTCTTGAACCAGATGAGAATGAGGACGGAGGTATCTAAACCACGATTGCCTAAATTACGTTTGGGTGCCACATTCCATGTTATAGTACGTTGCGTCTTACTGAATTGACTTTGAATGCAGACGAGAGCATGGACGATGAGGAGGGAGTCTTTGGCCTCGAGGTAGTTCGTGTAATCATATTCCATCCCTGGAAGTTCCTTGCCTCAATTCACGTTCGGTGGACGTTTTGGACGGAAGCGGCGGAGCAATATGTGCATAACCGTTCATGACCTGATTCGCGTAAAAGTAGAAAGAGCAACCGTGAACCTTTAGCAAGTTGGTTGAGTTTCCAAGATCCGCGCGGTAACTCACTGGCGGCCCGTCACCTGTCTTGTCGACAGGGTGACGATGACGAAGATGACGAAGATGGCGAGGACGACGAAGAAGATGACGAGGATGAGGTCCGTCCGCTATACCTACCCCAGTAGCTCTTGACATACTATTTTTTTATTACTGGGCACGGGTCTCTGGCGTCCAGCGGCACTCACCGGTATAAGGCATCGGAATGGAGACCCGAACTTGATTGGCATCGAGGCGGCTCCACGGAATCCTCGCTTCTCTATAGAGTAGCTTGTCGGTCATTCGATACCTTTTGCACGTGATATTGCTGCCTCACACCTAATTTGCAGAGTTACGGGAACAGAAGGAATACCGATTCCGAGAGTTTCCAGAGAGAGTTTGGTCCTCGCTTGGCTGCACGATAAAGAGCCACTTGCATCTCAGATGTTATATGTCCCAATTTTCGTCTTTACTTCGTAGTGCACGAGACGGCCAACTCCCCCCCCCCATACCTCCCCGGCGCTTTTACCCCAAAAAGAAGTTTTCTGCTCGCTCATGCCTGCACTGTACACGACATTGTTTGACGTCAGTTACTATCCTGTGACCGGCGTGCAAAACAATCTGCTCGGCTGGCTGGAGAGACTGGCAAAGGGTTTCGCACGCAGGATGAGGACGAGGACGAGGACGAGGCTGAAGAGTTGGAAAACAACAAAAGTCTGCTTGCCAAAAGTAACTCAAGACTTCTGTCCCTTCACATTCTGATCCCTCCGGCTATCAGAATTACACTTAAGAGTTGCACGGGTGTAGTGCAAACACCTGAGGGCATTCAAAGCAAAAACAGTGTAGTTCAGGTTTCAAATCTTCACTCTCGCCAAGGAATCCCGTAGCTTTGGCGATTCTGATCTCCCTTTGCTCGCAGCTTGCCACAGAGAGCTTCAGCGGCGCACGGTTAGCAATGTGCCATCTCTAACGCCTCCTGTCGCTTTGTCTCCCGTTCTCAGTGGTGAAACAAAGTAAAGCCATGAAAGCGAAAGTGGGCTTGGCCGACGCCGAGGCTGATGAGGAAGAGGAGGCAGGACCCGCGGTACTTTTCAATTCGGCCCCTCCCAGCGCCTGCAAGCGGACCCACGCAACGCGCTTGTGTAGGTCAGGGGCCTCTCGCGCCTGCCAGCGCACCCGCGCAACGGATGGCTCGGTCGCCTTGCTTGCCGTCCTCATATCCTGCACGCTCTGTTTAACGACGCGCCCCAAAGAGTCGATGCCAACGCCCTACTTCAATCTTCCTTTGCGGGTGGATAACATGCCACTGCGCTGCGGCTTGATATTGATATATTGCGTCACATGTAGGTGGTGTCACACTGCCCCACGCCGTTGGATGTTGTCCTGCCTTCCGTAACCCCGGCCCTCGCCGCGCGGCCCCTCACGGTGCTCTCGAGCAGCCCCGGGCTTCTTCTGAAAGGTCGGCACCGGGTGCTGGGGCGCCAGTCGGGCAAGCGTGCCAAGAACTTGGAACAGTGGGGACGCCTCAACGACTTCTACGATGCCGACGACGTCGAGGTTTTGCCTCACCTCTGTCCGCTCTGCCCTGCAAACGTGGCCCTCTGTGTCCGCTATGGAATTGTGACTGCGATGTCTCAACGCAAGCAGCAGGTTTTAGTGTGGGATCCCTTCCCCCTTCGATCTGAGACTGCTCGGTTTCTCGACAGGAAGAGACGCAGAGTACGGCTCTGCGAGCTGCGAGCTTAGGGTTTGACAGTGCTCCGAGCTCCTGGCCTGAGAGAGGCGCCTGCATAGGGTTCCCAATCGCAGCCCGGCAAGACCCAGACGCTGCCGAGACCTGCAAGCCCGTTGTCTAGGTTGTGTCTGAGTGAGTCTGTTTCCACGGGTTCGACAGGCCAAAGTTAACGTTTTCGAGCTTCGTTCGCCCTCAGGATCAGTTATTCTTTGCTCGTTGTGTCTATTTCTGGCCTCGCTCGAGTGCGGCTCTGCAACAGGCTGCAGTCGAACACGTGCCCGGACGCTCCGCCAGGGTTTTTGGCGCGAAAGTGGCGGCTCGAGAAGGGAGTGGGCTGCCTGGCCTTGGGTTGAAGCAGGTGGACAGCGACACGGAGGCTCCCCTCCAGGAGGAGGAGGAGGCGAAGCGGCTGCAGCGGCTGCAGGCACAGGACCTCACCGCGGAGGACTACGGCGCCGAAGAAGAGGACGACGAGGACGAGGACGAGGACGAGGTGCGCCCGTGCCCTTGTGTGATCCGCCAGGAGCCTCCGCGTCTGACTTCCGCAGTATTCCGGTGTGCGCGATCCGGTGGGGGTCTTCGGAACGGGCCTCGCTGCTCCACTTGCAGGGCAAAGGCAAACAAGTCGCACGTCGTGAGTCGCGCCGACCGCTTTTGAGGAAGTCGCGCGCGCCGTACAGAGGGTGCAACAAGGCGCCGGCTTTCGCAGAGCACGAAGCGCGTGCACCTTAGGTCGTCAATTTCGGCCTAGGGCTGCTGCCAGATCGCCCGAACCGAGGACGATCCACGCGCCTCGGTGCTTCTGCTGCGGCGGCCTCAGAGATGTGAGGCGGCCGGCCCGTCTGTGGTTGGCCAGGAGGAGGAAGGCGAGGAGACCATGGAGGCGGCGGCTTCGGTGAGCTTCGCCAGCGCCCGCGTGGATGCCGGCACTGGTGCCCGCCGTCTGCGGGCTGGGGCTCCCATTCAGCGCCCTAAGTCGGGAATAATAACCGAGTCATGCCACCCCATTTTGTGCCTCCGACTGCCGGTGGCGATCGAGTCATGCCACCCCATTTTGTGCCTCCGACTGCCGGTG